>OY804592.1:14175867-14347434 GCA_963680895.1 Fragum sueziense | reverse complement strand
AACTTTGGCTCCCCCCACCCCCCCCCCCCCCCCCCCCCCCCTCCTCCTGTTCCTACTGTAACGTTCCGAGATGCATGGCTACATACAGACAACAACCAGTCCATTCAGAGATCTAGTCGTTTTTTTAAAAAGATTTTTAATTCACCTTTTCTAGAACAACAATGTTTTTCAATGTTCTAAACTGAAAGGAGTTGTAGAGGACAAAATAAATGCCATTCCGTGCAGACCAACAAATAATCTATCGGGATCTAGCGTAGTTTAAGTCTTTCAGAAGGAAAGGGAGAAAATTCCATTTAGACTATATATATGCATCTTATTCTTTTCATGCAAAGTGTTCTGTACATATCAAGCATGGTTGTCAAAAGGGGAACAAGTACGTCATAATTCTATAAATATAATTTACAAGTCTTTTTTAACATTTGAACATTATATATAGATTATGCAATATTTCGATAGGCCTATAGATCTAGATTGTTTTTCCCTTTTTGTACATATTATCTTTGTTACATAAAAAATTAATGAAATAAATTTGAAGTAAAAATCATTTTTTCAGAGATTGTTTGAACTTAAATCAGTCATTCTATGTAACACCTTAGTGTTAAAATTATCTTTTTTTTTTATTAAACTAGATCTCTATGTCAAATATATTTGCAAACTAAAGTAAGATATGAAATTATTATTTCACAGGTGGGCTGAAATAAAGCGTGTTAATTTGTGTAAACCATTATTAATTTTTTTATAGGAGCTGCCAGGCTATGACGATATGACGTCATTCACATACCTGTTCAATTTAATGGCCGTCCATCGAAAGCGCCAATTACAGTGTCAATTTGAATAAAAAACATTATTTCACAGATTGAAAGAAAATATACCAGTCATTCTGCGTACATCTTTATGCTCAAATTACCATCGGGGCCTATTTTGATTGCAAAAAATAATTTACGGTTGCAAATTAGAACAAATATGAAGCAAAATCGTAAGGTCACAAAATGGCTGAAATTGAACCAGCAATTCTATGTAAAACTGAATGTTTAAATTATCATTATTTTAGCAGCGAAATGAAGCAAAATCATTATTACACAGATTGGCAAAAAATAAACCGCTCACTCTATGTAACACCTTAGCCCTTTCCCAAACCGCAAAATTTTATAGTGGTCACATTCAAAAGCTGCTGTAGATTAGGGCCTACAAATGGTTGTTGATAATGATAGGAATTTGGTACAATAGCATAGAAAATATTGAGACAAAAGGAGAAAATGTTGTTTATCAGCATTTTCTTCTTTTCCCATGATATTTCCCAGGTCTTTTTCATTATGGACTTCAAAATGAGGTCTTATATATTATGGGAAATGGTGAACGATGAAATTATCATTATACTGATAAAAAGTCAATTATACTTGCAAATTAAAGCAGAGTTTGAAATAAAATCATTATTTCACAGATTGGCTGAAAAATAGCCGGTCATTCTGTGTAAAACATTAATGTTTAAATTACCAATATTTTGATAAGATTTTATTAATAAAATTTATACTGTCGAACTAACTGAAAATATGAGACAAAAGATTATTAAAGTGCATATTTTGACGAGGAAAAATCAATTGCAAATTGAAGCAAAAAAATGAGACAAAATTATTATTTCACACATTGGCTGAAATATTACCAACCATTCTGTGTAAAACTTTAATGTCCAAATTATCATTATTTTGATAATAGCAATTTTAGTGGAACTCATTTTTTCATAGATGGACTGAATTTAAATCAGCCATTCTGTGTAAAACTCTAGTGTAGAAATTATCTTTAGTAGATCTACTATCATGAAAAATAATTGTAGTTGCAAAATCATTTTAATGTGAAGCAAATACGAAACAAACTCATTATTACACAGACTGGCTGAAAAGAAACTAGTCTAGTCATTTTGTGTAAAAAAAAAACAACAATGTTCGAATTAAAATTATCAAGTTAAAACAAGTATAGATCTAGTAGCAAAAAGAACAGATATGAATCAACACTATCATTACATAGAATGAGATTGGCTGAAATTGCATCAGCCAATCTGTGTAACAGAAACATGAAAAATTCAACCATTTCATGAAATGGCTGATATCACAGATTGGCTGTAACATATACACCAGATATACCTCACGATAAATGACCTGGCAGATCAGCCCATGCTAATCGAATGGAATGCTCTGCCAGGTCAATTCTCGTCCGCTAAATTATAATTGTCTATTACATAACAATGCTGCTCTGATTAATTACTAAACAAATTGCGACGAATCGTAGGATAGACTCTTACTGCCGTATAGATTCTACAATATAATTATAAAAGTCGTCGAGTGTTTCTTAACCCTTTCCCAAACGCCCCTAATGGAAAAAGTATGGGGAAACATTTGGACAAAAGAAAAAAAATGCTGTTTATCAACAATTTTTCATTTTGTCTCAATAGATCTATATTTTCTGTACTACATTAGATCTACAGGTAATTTTTTGCCTTTATCGAAATCCATTTGTCGTCTGCAGCAGCTTTGAAATTGGAACACCTAAAAATGTTGCCGTTTGGGAAAGGATTAACAGAATCAATGGGATAAAGGGTCGAATCACGGCGACGCGACGACCGTTGGCCTTTGATTTTATACCGCGACGCGTCACGCTTGGCTGACTGACAGCTTCTTACCCAGGCATAATTTTATCTACATAGGCACGTGTCTTGTGTATTGATTCTGGCAAGTTTTGCATGCATAATTTTGACAGCACTTCATCCTGGACGGTCCATCTAAAAGAGGATTGCGTGGGAAACAGATACTAAGGTGAGTAGATCTAGATCTACTTTGTTTTGCTAAAAATAATGATTATGTTTGCTTCAGATCTAGATCTAGATGATTAGAGTTAGATCTACATTTTTCCAAAAAAAAAAATCATGTGTGATGCTCAGTGGCGTAGGAAGGTTTGTAATATTGGGGGGGGGGGGGGGGCAAACGTTCTAGTAAATGGAAAAATGGTTGTTTTATGGGGGCCATAGGGGGGGGCCAGACCCCTTTTTCAAATTATTGGGGGGGGGGGGGGAGCAGGCCCCCCTGGCCCCCCCCTCTTCCTACGCCTATGATGCTGTTCCAAACCACAGGGAATTTTAAATAGCGATTTTGATGGTGTCTCTTTCTTATTTAATAAGGAACAGACACCATCAAAAATGAAAATCGCTAAAATTCCATGTGTTCCAAACGACAATAAGACCTAGCTGCTTTAAAATAACCCTTTCCCTAATCCGAGTCTTCTCTGATGTAAATACGCTCTTTGATATTTTGATGTTTCGCGAAACATCAAAATATCAAAGAGCGTATTTACATCAGAGAAGACTCGGATTACCCTTTCCCTAACGGCAAAATTTTAAGGTTATCCACTTCAAAAGCTGCATCAAAAGACAAAATGAAAGTTATTAAAGATAGAATTTGTGTAAAATATGGCACAGAAAATATTGAGACAAAAGGAGAAACTGCTGGTTATCAGCAGTTTCTTTTGTTTCAATATTTTCCCAAGAGTCTGTACTCTCCTGACATTAGCAGGAAATTATTTTTTTGCAGGGAGAATAATATAGTCGCTACGCTGTCCATCCGTCCGTCTTTTTGTCCATCTGTCTGTCCACACAGCTTATTAGGCTGGGGAGAACACTGCAGTAGGGATCCTTTTCTCTGTTTCTCAATTTGAGTCTGCATCACAGAAAAAAGGGCCTTAATTAGTTTTTCTCTAATTTCTCTTCATCTAAGGGGCAGAAGTTAATGGAATTCAGGCGCGGATCCAGAGGGGGGTCAGGGGGTCTTGACCCCCCCCCCCCCCCCTGGAATTTGGCAAAAAAAAGGGGTTATCAAAAAAGATTACTGGTTGTGTCCCAAATAAGCTGCGGCATTCGTCCCTGTGTGCCACAACAAACCGTTGTTATGTTTAGTCCTTCATGGTATGGCACGTATCTGCATGCACGGATCAAGAGGAGGTCCTGACCCCCCCCCCCCCCCCCCCCCCTGGAATTTGGCGAACAAAAGGTGTTAAAGATCGGATGACCCCCCCTGGGAAAAATTCCTGGCTCCGCGCTTGGAATTCTGTACTTAAAGGGACATTTCATTCCAATTTCAATTTTTTAAAGTATGTCATGATGCCAAGATTGGTTATTCTAATGAGTATAAAAACTATTAGTTCTTTGAAGTTGTTGCCAATAAGCGAGAAACACACATTTAAAGTTGAGACATAATCGATAAATTGCATATAAATCTGAACTGTTGTCCACAACAATTTGTTCAATTTTAACACAAAAATATAAATTTCTCGTAAACAGCGCAATAGATCTATTTTGGCTTGAAATTTTCAGAATTTTCATAAGGAAATATGCTCTTTCAGATAAAAATAAAAGTAAAATTTATGAAAAAAAATTCTGAAATGTCACTTTAACTAAGGACTAGGTATACAGACCCTCGTTAAAAACACCACTTTCTAGGCATACCAAATACATAAAATTACACACACTTGTAAATCGAGGGCTCAACGCAACACTGTTGTAACTCCAAATTTTTCAAAATTTGTTTTTTTGCATTTTTAGTTTATTTCAGACATATTACACATACTCTAAAAATATTTTGTGAAAATTTTGATTTTAAAGTACTTTATTTATTAAGTTGGCAAAATGTTGTAACTCCAGATGGATTTTTCTGTTTATGCAACACTGTTGTATCTCCACTTACAACAGTGTTGCATATCAATAGTACTTAACATTGGTAAGAATACCTTTATGCAACACTGTTGTAAGTAAACTTGCAACAGTAATTCATATTTCTGTTATAACTATCTTACTAAGAATGTGAATATGCAACACTGTTGTAACTCCATTTATTATTCATCCACATGTACAATTATTGAATTTTCTATACTATCCTAATATTTCTATGGCATCACATATTCATAAATTATGACATCATAGATTATCAGTCCTAAAATTTATTAAAAGAAGTAAAATTACAGATTACTGGTTTACTTTTTCCAACACAGAATAGATATATCTTTGGTAAGTTATTTCAGATTATTGAATTGAGATAATTATTCCAACTTGATAATACTTAACTCTCTCCCAAACAACAGAAAATGTGCAAAAAAAAGTGAGAAAATGTATAATCTAGGGAAAATAAAAAATTGCAGATTATTAGCAATTTCTTTTTTCTCAATGTTTTCCTAAACTATTTCTACTGATGACTTCAAAACCAAGTCTTAACCCTTTCTCAAACAAGTTCGAGTTTTGACTTCCCTGATGGAGAGAGGGCTGGAAAACATTTTAAAGAAAAAAAGGAATTGCTAATTTTCTCCTTTACCTGCAATATTTTCTGTTCGACTATGTACATAGATTCCATACTCTATCAACATTCATTTTGTTGTCTGAACAAGCTTTGAATTTGAAAAGTCCTATAATGTCACGGCGGATAATCACATGACTAAGAATTTCAGAAAATATTCAATATTTTTGTTAATACCTGACCAATTTGAATTCGGTTTGGAGCAGAGAATGGGGAAAAATGTAAGGAACTAGCTAGAGATGGTGGATTTTTGAGAAATCAACTGATAAAAAAGTTATTGAAGATCAACCAAAATTTTGGTTGATCTTTAATAACTTTTCTGTCAGCTGATTTTTCAAAAATCCATTACGTCCATCTAATGCATTGCGTCTGCCAACCTTCTCTGCTTCAAACCAGATTCAAATCGATCTCGTATTAACAAAAATATTGAAGATTTTCTGAAATGGATGTATCACTTGATTATCCAATGTGTAATGTTGTCACTTAAAAAGGATTCATGTATTGAAAAACCCTCTTTTTTACAAAAATGATTTTTGATGGTTTTAGATAATGGTAGACTTTCTATATTGAAATGAAAAAAAAAATGAAAAAGAAATATGCTGACATTTTCACTTCTCTTTTATTATTTTAATCTGCTAGACAAAAAAAAATAGTCCTCCATTTAGCCTTTGTTGTAGGTTTCTATTGAAATTGACTCCATTATCTGGAATTATTTCTATAAAACAATAATTCATGCTCTTTTTTTCTCAACAGGTTACAATTATGTTTTTACTTCAAGCCCTAAGACATCAGGGTAGCAATCTGTTTAGAAATGGAGGCAAACATTGCATGGCAAATTCTGTTCAGGCCTTGGCTAGGTCCTGTTCTAATCATTCAAATGGACAAAAGAAACCATGGATGAGATCCTGGTGAAGGGTGATCATCTGTATGATAAGGTTAAATTGCCTTTTAACTACAAGTACTGGTCATGCGATGACGTTCCTTCATCTTTAAATGAGCTAACAAGTCATAAGAAACAACCACTCCATGGAGTACATGAAATTTCAGTTTGGTCTTTTGTGAAACCATTTTACTGTATAAACAATGTGCTTAATGAGGTACTGAAGACTGACAATTCATACTGTATTTTTACGGTAGGGAAGAGTGATCCTTCTTACGCATGTGCATTAATGAAAATTGGAAAATGTTACTACTGCTTTGACCCTCACAGTAGGGATAAACTGGGGATGCCAAAAGTTTACTGCTGATGGGTTTTCAACTCTGACAGAATTTGATACTGTGGAAAGTTTGGAAGCCTTTATTTTCAGACTGTCTGATTTACTTTTTAATGACGTAACTGATATTCCATTTGAAATCTGGAAAATGACCTCAAACCTTGATATCGGAACTGATACCAGAAGTGATATCAGTTCTGATATCAGCGAGTTTGAAGGTTTCAGCGACGACAGTGAAGCTGAAAGTGTGGCAACAAACAAATTATATGCAGCTTATGAACAACTTAACAAGTTTCAGTATTTCAGTACTTCTTGGATATTTCAGAAGTTAGCAGTATTTCTATAGATAATACAGATTTGAATGAAACTGTCTTAGAAGAAGCATTAATTGAAGTAAATAATAGTGCCCATTCCATATGAGCTCCTTTAATGCAAATGTTTTCATGCAAGTTGCATTTCACCAAAGATCAACGTAAACAAAAGTCATGATAGTGAGACTCAGTTAAATGAAGGCTTGATAGGTGAAAGTAATGATAGTGAGTCTCAGTTAAATAAGGGTTGATAGGTGAAAAGAATGATAGTGAGTCTCGGTTAAGTAAGGGTTGATAGGTGAAAGTAATGATAATGAGTCTCAGTTGAATGAAGGTTTGATTGGTTAAAATAAATGATAGTGAGTCTCAGTTGAATGAAGGCTTGAATGGAGAACGTCATGATAGTGTCAGTCTCAGTTGAATGAAGGTTTGATTGGTGAAAGTAATGATAGTGAGTCTCAGTTGAATGAAGGCTTGAATGGAGAAAGTAATTATAGTGAGTCTCAGTTAAATGAAGGTTTGATTGGTTAAAATAAAATTTTAATGATAGCGAGTCTCAGTTGAATGAAGGCTTGAATGGAGAAAGTAATGATAGTGAGTCTCAGTTGAATGAAGGCTTGAATGGAGAAAGTAATGATAGTGAGTCTCAGTTGAATGAAGGTTTGATTGTTTAAAATAAATGATAGCAAGTCTCAGTTGAATGAAGGCTAGAATGGAGAAAGTAATGATAGTGAGTATCAGTTAAATGAAGGCTTGATTGGTGAAAGTAATGATAGTGAGTCTCAGTTAAATGATGGCTTGATTGTTGAAAGTAATGATAGTTAGTCTCAGTTGATTTTTTATGGGGTTTCACGCTGTTTTCAACTTCGATGGTCATATCGCGGTGACTGGAGCACCTAACCGTGGGTTCCTTGTATTTCTTGCACCAGTACAACCACATTATCCTAACGGAGCCTCCAGCTGCTCTCTCACATAGATGATTCACACCCATTGGTGAGAGACAAATGATTTTTGTCAAATATCAGAATGGATACTGGCTGAGCCGGGATTTGAACTCGAGACCCCTGGATTGACAGACTCTGACGTGACCGACTGAGCTATCTGGGCTCGGCATAGTCTCAGTTGAATGAATGTTTGATTGGAGAAAGTAATGATAGTGAGTCTCAGTTAAATGAAGCTTTGATTCAAGAAAGTAATGATAGTGAGTATCAGTTGAATGAAGGTTTGATTGGAGAAAGTAATGTTAGTGTGTCTCAGTTGAATGAAGGTTTGATTAGAGAAAGTAATGATAGTGTGTCTGAGTTGAATGAAGGTTTGAATTGAGAAAGTAATGAAAGTGTGTCTCAGTTGAATGAAGGTTTGATTGGAGAAAGTAATGATAGTGTGTCTGAGTTGAATGAAGGTTTGATTGGAGAAAGTAATGATAGTGAGTCTCAGTTGAATGAAGGTTTAATTGGAGAAAGTAATGATAGTGAGTCTCAGTTGAATGAAGGTTTGAATTGAGAAAGTAATGATAGTGAGTCTCAGTTGAATGAAGGTTTGAATTGAGAAAGTAATGATAGTGAGAATGAGGATAGGAGAGAAAGTGGGACAAATGATGAAGATAAGGTACCATTGATCAATTTTGTCAGAAATAGGCAATATTGACAACAAAACCAGAATGTAAACACTAATCATGAAGAAACACCTCTTATAGGTATTAATAGTTCTACACAAGTAAATGAAGATGGTTCATTTTCACAGGCGGCAATCATGTGACTTTGTTATGATATGTTTTTCTATTGAGTCAAATAAAGAAAATGCTAATCATCATTTTCTTCTTTTGTCTCAATATTTTCCTAAGCCTTCTGTTTTTGGAGATCAAAACTAGGTCTTGCTTGGGAAAGGGTTAAATGGCAAGATTTAAACTATGACAACTAAGTAATTTCCAGTGCAGCTCATGAACAGCCAAAGGCTTTGAGCGCAAAGCAAGTGTTAATGGTCATATGTGAAAATGTTACAAAAATGTACAAATATGTTGGACTGAGATTTTGAAACAAGATGTGTTTGTGAAACACAAATGACCCCGAAATGGCCATTTGGTTACATCCCAGTTGGTCTAATCCCATTTCGTCTAATATATAAAAATATTGGATTAGACGAAAAATTCCCATTTCGTCTAATACTTTTTCAGACCTTGTTTCATGTCCTAAAAATCTTAAATAAAAAGACATTATTAAACAATATAGATCTATAGGCCTAATACATGCATAAATAAATATATATAAGACAAACTGAGAAAATGTTTTAGAAGAAAAGCAAATTTCTTTAAAAAAGGGTTTTAGACGAAATGGGAAATTTGAATTTTAGACGAAATGGGATTAGACCAACTGGGATGTCCCCGGCCATTTTTGTAAAATATTAAGTTTTCATAGAGTAAAGGGTTGATAAGGGTTAACAAATGACCTTAAGGAGTGCCAAATTGCATGGAACAGATAGATATCATTGAAAGGGTGTTGCATACCAAATTAGAGTTTTGTATGTCAAATACTTTTTGAGAAACGGCAAAGGTTAAGTTTTCGGAGTAAAAGGTTAAGTTTACGGAGTAAAAGGTTAAGTTTTCGTAGAGTAAAGGGTTGATAAGGAATAACAGATGACCTTGAGGAAAATCAAATTGCATGGAACAGATAGATATCATTGAAAGGATGTTACATACCAAATTTGAGCTTTCTATATCAAATACTTTTGGAGAAAAGGCAAAGGTTAAGTTTTCGGACAGACGGACGGACGGACAGACAGACGGACGGACAGACAGACGGAAACGAGTAAAACAATATGCCCGCGATCACTGGATACGGGGCATAAAAATGCTGCAGTCCATTTACAACAGGGTTGCATATTTTTTTCCAAGTTGTTCTTATACAATTTGAATTGGAAAACTGTTGTAAGTCAAGTTACTGCAGTGTTGCATAAAGATTCACAACTTTGACATGAAGGATTTGAATTGGAAAACTGTTGTAAGTCACATTTTCACAAATATCTTTTTTATTGTTTTATGTTTTCTAAAATTTTGAATTATATGTTAAAACTGAAGATTATTAAAAGATTATTACATTTATCAACTTAAGCATTTGGATTAATAGAAAAAAAGAAAAAGTTTTTTTATCCTCCTGTAAAATTTTGAAAAAGGGAGTTACAACAGTGTTGCGTTGAGCCCTCGAAATACTCTTCATATAAGTTGATTTACCGTGCCGGATTTCAAGATTATGATTCAAGAAGAAAATAATGTACAATTAGATCTATTATAATATTTTACTCTATAATATTCATATACAAGGTAGGTAATTTTGAACATTTTGTAAAATATTTCCATATGTATGCATTAATTAAAAATTCTAAACTATACAAAATGCTTACCGGTATGTTTGTATTTGGAATGGGAATGTAACACAGTTTAGGAATTATTGGCTCTGTTCAAATTTCGCCTCTGGCTCTTTGGAGCTAATGTGGGTTTGGATACTTTAAGTGATAATTGAGATGTTCTAGAACATAATCTAAAACTAATGTGTCTACAAAAAGATCGGTCACGGGAAAAGGGGGCTTAATATATAATAGCTTTTTTGTGTCAAACGCTTAATCCCGGTGCATAATTTGTCTATGACGGCTCTTGTTTGACTATAACTCCAACTGTAACACATGTAATGTTAAGTATATACCGGTACAAATTTAAAACATCATTTGAGTTTGGACCCACCCCCAATGGAGGTTGGGGGGTCACTGACAGGGTGTCCTGTCCCTTCTCAAAATTGAATGTACATTTATGACAATGATTCTGTTTGAATTTTCAGGGGCTAATGCTCAGCCGGAGACCATAATGCAGAGGGATTGTCACTGTACAAGATGATACATGCATTTATATTGGTGGCAAGGTTCAATGTAAGCACATCAGTTTTATTCATTTCGTTTTGATTTTTAGCTTCACAGGCTAAAGGCCAGTGAGCTATTGTCATGGCATTGTGTCTGTTGTGTGTGCGTTCATGCTACATGCGTTAACTTTTTATTTAAAAATCTTCCACTCTCAAACCAGTAAGCCAATTTTGACCAAACTTGGCAGAGATGTTCTTTGGTTGGCCATTTACTTAAATTGTTCATTGGAGTTTGATTGGTACATAAATGTGGTCGCGGCAAGGCAGGGCTTATCAGACTTGGAGAAATTACAAAATGATTCCTTCAAAATTATCCATACGGCCGATTTTGACCAAACTTGGCAGAAATGTTCCTTGGATAACCCTTTAGGCTTTACTTCATTTGTATGTGAAACTGTGATTGGTCTATAAACATGGGAGTGGTATGGGTGAGTCTTTTCCGACTTGGAGAAATCACAAGATAATTCTTTAACCCATTACCACACATAACTCTTTTTGACTCCTCAAAAGAAAAAAGACTTTAGAAAACATTATGGCAAATGAAGATACTGCTTGTGACAAGCAATATCTTCATTTCCCAATGTTTTGTACCCAAAAAGTCCAAATGATTTTAAATTCTGTTCACTTGAAATTGTCATCTGCAACATCTTTGAATTTGGAACAGCCCAAAATCTTGTTGTTTGTTTACGGGTTAAAAATCAACCATTGAGCCAATTTTGACCAAATTTAGCAGAAATGTTCCTTAGTAGGCCATTTACTGAACCCATTATTTATGCAATGAGTCTTTTTTGACTCCCTACAAGATGGTGGCTTTGTAAAACATTGAGGAAAATGACAAGATCAGATTCGACCGGGTTTCAAACCTTCTACTTCCTTGCAAGACGCATATCAAATCACTAGGCCATGAACCCCTCTGTGATACTGGTTATTACTAGGATACAAGGTGCATCACATATTTGTACGGCTTTGCTCGTTTGTTATGCATCATTGGACCACTTCATAGCAGTCTCTACAATTTTTGACAAGATAAGAGTTAGAGCAGGGATTAACCCTTTCTCTAACCGTAACATTATTTTGAGACTCGTTCGGATTGACAGGCAATTTCTTTATTCAATCAATGTTTTCTACCCAGAATTTTAGACAGAAAAAATATAAAATTTAATTCACTTGATATTGTCGTCTGCATCATCTTTTAATTTGGATCAGTCAATTTTTTTAGCGATCCGTGACTTTATGTCTGGGGAGCTAATGTCACAGCCCTAGTGTCGGCGTCAGCGTCGCGTCCAGTCGCGTCTTCACTAGAAAACTTTAACCTGGTCTATATCTCAGGCACTATTAGAGATATAGCCTTGATATTTCATACATGGACACATCTCGACAAGACCTTTCATTTGGGACCATAACCTTTGACCTAGTGACCTTGACCTTGGAGTTTGACCTACTTTTGAAAAACTTTAACCTGGCCTATATCTCATGCACTATTATTGATGGAGCCTTGATATTTCACAAATAGATACCTCCTGCCAAGACCTTTTATTTGGGACCATGACCCTTGACCTTGTGACCTTGACCTTGGAGTTTGACCTAAATTTAAAACATTGGCTGATTTTGTGACAAGCTCCGGTATAGGCGAGCTACGTTGTCCGCGGACAACTCTTGTTACAGTTTGGTAATGGGTTAAAGTGTACATGAAATTTTGATTAGTCCATAAAGGTTGGTATGGCAGAGCGGGGTTATGTAATTTACAGAAATCACAAAATAATTCTTGATAATTCAAAAATTGGGCCCAGGCCTGTAGAATAGCCCCCCCCCCCCAATATTCAGACATTGCCGGGCTTTAGCTACCGCAATATGAAATTGCTTCATACGGGCCTGTGGCCAATTCAGACCAAACTTGGTTGTTCCTTAAGAGGCCCTTAGCTTTTGTGATCGCCCATGGTCTACTCTATCATCTATCTGTTGTCCAACAACAAAATGACATGTGTCTGTCTCATAATAATAATATGTTTGACTTAGCATTTTCATCTGTTTATGATTATCAATCGCTTAACGCTCACTGCCAAGCATCAGGCAGCCTTTTCCTATTTAGAAACATAACTTAATTATTACCACTGCAGGGTTCTCCGCAGAATAATTTGAAGCTGTAGGGGCAAATTAATATTGTGTCCATGCAGATAGTTGTGAATAAAAACATGATGGGAAAAGAAGAAAGCTAATTTGAGCAATTTCTTCTTTCCCATTATGGTTTTTATACAGAATTGTCACATTTTAGCTCGACTTTTGGAAGAAAATGAGAGCTTATACATGTACTGTCACCCGGGCGTTGACGTTGCAACAAAGGTTACGGTTTTTTCAAACATCATTGACTTCCATACTATCAAAGGGATTCAACCCAAACTTGGAATACTTATTCACCATTACACCCTCTACCTTACTACCAGGGCCGACATGACCCTGGCTCCACTATATTTGGAGTTATGCCCCTTTATACTAAGCAACTTAGAAAGTCGAGCGCGCTGTCTTCGGACAGCTCTTGTAACGTAAAAGAATGCATTTTTATCAGTTTTTGACACAAAAATACCTTGAAAATGTCTCTATTTGGTGACCATTTTGGAGAAATTAAACTGAATGTGTATTTTGAAGCTGTAGGGGCATCAAAGTGATTTACATGAAGCTGCAGTGGGGCCGATACAGCTTATTAGGCTGGGGAGAACACTGAACTGAGGAGAAAAGGCTTCTCAAAATAGAGCCTACTCTGGAATCAACTTTCTAAAAATTTAAGCATCTATAATAATTGTACAATCTCATTGATTGAAATACAGTCAGTGGAGCGATACATGCCCTCTTGAGGATAAACGCATTCTAAATTGTTTGTGATTAATTGCATTGTATATTGTAACAGGCTCGTAGGAACAGGGGGAGGACCAGAGGGGGGGTGGGCTAATCATATTTATGGAGTTGCTGCCCTTTTCACTTTCAGTCAATCTATAAATTTTAGGGTCTTTGGTTTGAACCCTGTCTTTGGTTACCCTTTCTGACATTTGAAAGGGGCTTTTTAGCCTTTAATCTCTCACAAATTGTTGGATTGTCAAAGATTTAAAATAAATCATACATGTATTTAGATTAACATATTGTCTTTAAGGTAGAAGACCCATAATTAGCACTAAAGAGCCAGAGGGGAAATTTGAAAAATGCCAGTAATTCCTAAACTCTGTTACATTTCCATTCCAAGTATAAACATTTATTTTTGTACAGTTTAAAATTTTGAATTCATGCATACTTATGAAAATATTTGACAAAAATGCTCAAAGTAACCTCCCTTGCATATGAATATAGATTAAAATGATATTTGTAAATTATTTTCTTCTTGAAGCATAATCTTGAAATCCGGCACGGTGAATCAACTTATGTGAAGTGTATTTACAAGTGTGTGTAATTTGATGCATTTCATATGGCTAGAAAGTGGTGTTTTTCATTATGGGTCTTCTACCTTAAGTATGTCCAATATTTTTACTTTTCAGTAGATCAGTCCTTGGTTATAATGTTAAGAGAGTTTGATCCTGCATATGAATCTACTCTACGTCCACAGGAATTGTTGAAGCTAAGGTAAATACATAATTGTTGTCGTTATATCCCACATCTACAAAGTAGAGAGGCGCTATATTAGTTTTTGTCCGTCTGTCCATCCACTGCTAGCCTATTTGTCATTCCAGCATTAAGCCATTCACACGTTGACTTTTGGACTACCCAAAAAATAGAGGCTTTGGAAAACATTGTTGAAAATGAAGATACAGTCGACACTTGTTATGTCGACATCGGATAAGTCGAATTTTCGCTTAAGTCGAAGTTCAAATCTGGTCCCGTCCTCATCAATGGACATTAATATTTTCAAACAAAATAATTCCTAATTGAATATAGCTACTAGATCTATTGAAATATTGTAGGAAAAGGATAGAAATTGCTCGAAACGAGCAATTTCTTTCCTTTTCCTACTATATTTCAATAATAATCGTACTTGATTCGCTTCGAAAACGGTCAAATATCAACTTTATCGAAGCCGAACAAAATCGGATGAGTCGAACTCTGGATAAGTCGAGGTATTTTGACGGCCCCTCCGACTTCGACACAACGAGTGTCGACAGTACATGTATTGCTTGTGTCAAGCACTTTCTTCATTTCCAACAATATTGTCTACCCAAAATAATCAAAAGAAATTGAAATACTTCATTCCTTTGAAATTGTCATCTGCAACATTTTTGAATTTGGATCACTCTTAAATTTATCTGATTGGGAAAGGGTTAATTCAAGAGTTGTTTAACCCAATAGGTCACCTATGACCACAAAACTTTACAGAATTGTTGCCATTGACCTCCTTATATCTCCTGCTTTATCCCATTACTGCACAGTGATGCCTTTTGACTTTCTCACTAAAAAGGCTTGGGAAAACATTGTGGAAAATGAAGAAATTGCTTGTGACAAGCAATTTCTTCATTTCCCACAATGTTTTTTACCCTATTAGACAACAATATCTTAAATTTCATTCACTTGAAATTGTCGTCTGCATCATCTTTGAATTTGGACCAGCCTAATATTAAGCCATTTGGTAAAGGGTTAATCTTTTATTTGAGACCATGACCTCTTACTTAGTTGACCTTGGAGTTTGACCTGCTGTCAGAAAAGTTTAACCTGGTACTAGTATTTATCTCATTCACTTTTAGATAAAGAGCTGTGATATTTTACACAAGGAAACTTCTGAGTTCTGACCAAGACCTTTTAGTTGAGACCATGATTTTGGGCTTCTGACCTTGATCTTGATTATTCACATAGATACCTCTTGCATAGAGTTCTTGATCAGACTACATGTATATGCTGGCTGATCTAGAACCATGCTAGGTTCAAAGGTCTTAATCAAGGGATCTTTTTAGCTTGTCGGGACGAATGTCTCAGAAGAGCCATTGTCATACCCTCAGATATCTCATGCTCTGTTAGAGATACAGCCTTGATATTTCACCTATGTATACCTCTAACCAAGACCTTTCATTTGGGACCATGACCTTTGACCTTGTGACCTTGACCTTGGAGTTTGACCTACTTTTAAAAAACATTAATCTGGTCTAAAAAAAACCTTTAACCTAGCCTTTATCTTATGCACTATTACACATACAGCCTTGAAATTTCACACATGGACACCTCCTACCAACACCGTTTACATTTGACCATGACCTTGGACCTTTTAACCTTGACTTTGGAGTTTGATCTACTTAAAAAAACCTTTAACCTGGCCTATGTGTCATGTCCTTGTACACGTACAGCCTTGAAATTTCACACATGGACACCTCCTACTAACACCGTTTACATTTGATAATGACCTTGTGACCTTGACCTTGGAGTTGGACCTACTTTTAAAAGACTTTAACCTGGCCTATATATCATGTTCTTTTACACATACAGCCTTGATATTTCACACATGGACACATCCTACCAACACTGTTCACATTTTTCCATGACCTTGGACCTTGTGACCTTAGAGTTTGACCTACTTTTAAAAAACTTTAACCTTGCCTATATTTCATGTCCTATTACACATACTGCCTTGATATTTCACACATGGACACATCCTACCAAGGCCTTTCAAATTTGACCATGACCTTGGACCTTGTGACATTGACCTTAGAGTTTGACCTACCTTTTAAAAAATTAGCATAGCCTATATCTCATGTCCTTTTACATATTATACAGTCATGATATTTCACACATGGACAACTTCAACCAAGACATTTCACTTTTGACCATGACATTGGACCTTTACCTAGGAGTTTGACGTACTTTTAAAAAAGAATTTAACCTGGCCTATATCTCATGTCCTATTACACATACGGCCTTGATATTTCACACATGGACACCTCCTACGAACACTATTCACATTTGACCATGACTTTGGAGTTTGACCTACTTTTCAAAACTTTTTAACTTGGCCCTTTTCTAAATACACATTGAGACCTCCTGCCAAGGATATTCATTTTGGACCATGACCTTTTATCTTGACCTAGAAATGACTTTTCTTTGTGACAAGCTCTCATTGGGGCTAGCTTTATTGTCTGCTGACAATTCTTGTTTTGAGATTCTGACTCAATGGTCACACATTGATAGTTGTCAACATGATATTGTAAAATTGCTTCATTGGCACAGAATAAATGTAGAGAATGTTTCCTTTTTCATTTCAGGTCTATCCCTACACTTTGCAACATCCATTTGTGTATTGCAGATGACCTGTTTGACTGGACACCGACCCATTGACCCAGCTTTGTAGATAGACACAACTACAAAAAGATGTCTGTGGAACTATTTTGGAGACTGTTTGCTCTAATTGTGAACATTTCTATACATTCAGAGAATATTGTAACTTTCAAGCACTAATCTGGACATGTCTTCATAATTTTAGAAATGTTTTTTTGAAATTTTAACGCGTAAAAAGTTACGCGCTAAAACAAAAAAAAAATGAGTCTAAAATATCCATTATCACAAATGTTGAATTTTCTTTACCTACTGTGTAAGTTTATGCACTAATCAGGACATGTCTGCATACTTTTAGAAATGTTTTTTTGCGATTTTACCGCGTAAAGTTACACGCTAAAACAAAAAATTGAATCTAAAATATATCCATTATAACAAATGTTAATATTTCTTTACCTACTGTGTAAGTTTTCGCACTAATCTGGACATGTGCTCATAATTATAGAAATGATTTTTTGAAATTTTACTGCGTAAAGTTACACGCTTAAACAAAAAAAAAAATGAGTTTAAAATTTCTATTATAACACATGTTGAAATTTCTTTACCTACTGTGTAAGTTTACGCACTAATCTGGACATTTCGTGAAGACTTTATGATTGTAGAAATGATTTTTGAGATTTTCCCGCGTAAAGTTACGCGCTAAAACAAAAATTGAGTCTAAAATATCCATAATGAAAATATTTTCTTTACCTACTGTGTAAGTTTACGCACTAATCTGGACATGTCTTGAAGATTTTATGATTTTAAAAATGATTTTTTGAAATTTTACCGCGTAAAGTTACGCGCTAAAACAACAAATTAGGTCTAAAATATCCATTATGAAAATGTTTTCTTTACCTACTGTGTAAGTTTACGCACTAATCTTGACATGTCTTGAAGATTTCATGATTGTACAAATGATTTTTGAGATTTTACTGCGTAAAGTTACGCGCTAAAACAAAAAATTGAGTCTAAAATATCCATAATGAAAATGTTTTCTTTACCTACTGTGAAAGTTAACACACTAATCTGGACATGTCTTGGAGACTTCATGATTCTAGAAATGATTTTTTGAGATCTTACCGCGTAAAGTTACACGCTAAAGCAAAAATTGAGTCTAAAATACCCATTATGAAAATGTTTTCTTTACCTACTGTGTAAGTTTACGCACTAATCTGGACATGTCTTGAAGATTTCATGATTTTAGAAATGATTTTTTGAAATTTTACCGCGTAAAGTTACGCACTAAAACAAAAAATTGAGTCTAAAATATCCATTATGAAAATTTTTTCTTAGCCTACTGTGTAAGTTTACGCACTAATCTGGACATGTCTTGAAGATAATTTGATTTCATGATTTAAGAAATGATTTTTTGAAATTTTACCGCGTAAAGTTACGCGCAAAATCAAAAAAATTGAGTCTAAAATATCCATAATGAAAATGCTTTCTTTACCTACTGTGTAAGTTTACGCACTAATCTGGACATGTCTTGAAGATTTCATGATTTTAGAAATGATTTTTGAGATTTTACCGCGTAAAGTTATGCGCTAAAACAAAAAAATTGAGTCTAAAATATCCATAATGAAAATATTTTCTTTACCTACTGTGTAAGTTTACGCATTAATCTGGACATGTCTTGAAGAATTCATGATTTTAGAAATGATTTTTTGAAATTTTACCGTGTAAAGTTACGCGCTAAAACAAAAAATTGAGTCTAAAATATCCATTATGAAAATGTTTTCTTAACCTACTGTGTAAGTTTACGCACTAATCTGGACATGTCTTGAATATTTCATGATTTAAGAAATTATTTTTTGAAATTTTACCGCGTAAAGTTACGCGCTAAAACAAAAAATTGAGTCTAAAATATCCATTATGAAAATGTTTTCTTTACCTACTGTGTAAGTTTACGCACTAATCTGGACATATCTTGAAGATTTCATTATTTTAGAAATGATTTTTGAGATTTTACCGCGTAAAGTTACGCGCTAAAACAAAAAATTGAGTCTAAAATATCCATTATGAAAATGATTTCTTTACCTACTGTGTAAGTTTACGCACTAATCTGGACATGTCGTGAAGACTTTATGATTGTAGAAATGATTTTTGAGATTTTCTCGCGTAAAGTTACGCGCTAAAACAAAAATTGAGTCTAAAATATCCATAATGAAAATGTTTTCTTTACCTACTGTGAAAGTTAACACACTAATCTGGACATGTCTTGGAGATTTCATGATTTTAGAAATGATTTTTTGAAATTTTACCGTGTAAAGTTACGTGCTAAAACAAAAAATTGAGTCTAAAATATCCATTATGAAAATGTTTTCTTAACCTACTGTGTAAGTTTACGCACTAATCTGGACATGTCTTGAAGATTTCATGATTTAAGAAATTATTTTTTGAAATTTTACCGCGTAAAGTTACGCGCTAAAACAAAAAATTGAGTCTAAAATATCCATTATGAAAATGTTTTCTTTACCTACTGTGTAAGTTTACGCACTAATCTGGACATATCTTGAAGATTTCATTATTTTAGAAATGATTTTTGAGATTTTACCGCGTAAAGTTACGCGCTAAAACAAAAAATTGAGTCTAAAATATCCATTATGAAAATGATTTCTTTACCTACTGTGTAAGTTTACGCACTAATCTGGACATGTCGTGAAGACTTTATGATTGTAAAAATGATTTTTGAGATTTTCCCGCGTAAAGTTACGCGCTAAAACAAAAATTGAGTCTAAAATATCCATAATGAAAATATTTTCTTTACCTACTGTGTAAGTTTACGCACTAATCTGGACATGTCTTGAAGATTTTATGATTTTAAAAATGATTTTTTGAAATTTTACCGCGTAAAGTTACACACTAAAACAAAAAAAAAAAAAATGAGTCTAAAATATCCATTATAACAAATGTTGAAATTCCTTTACCTACTGTGTAACTTTACGCACTAATCTGTGTATAATGCAAAAATGTGAGTTTTGATTACCAATAAAAATGTTAAAATTTACAAATTGTGTGTTCTAGTTGTATTTTACCTATTCATTTTTCCTCATTTTTAGTCATCATTTTCCCAGGAAAGTGAGTGGAAAAAAAGGGATTTTGCGCATAAAATCCCTTTTTGGGACATAACTTGTTAAATGTAAAAGGATACATAAAGGATACGCATGCAGCACTACTCGCGTTCAGTTGAACAGAGCGTCGAAGTCTTTAAAAATCAGGGTTTTCAAGCCTTTCTTGAAAGAGTCAATGGTGCTGGATTGTCGTAGGTCCTGTGGGAGCCTGTTCCATAGTTTTGGGCCTGCTGTTTTAAAACCCCTGTCACCGAATGTTTTGCGTTTGTTGAATGGTATACTGTAACAACCTGCAGATGAGCTAGTGGATCTCAAATTTCGCTTTGGCGGCAGCTGTTCGGTAAACAACTCGGTCAAATAAGTCGGAGCGCGTCCCTTGGAACAGTTGAACATGACAGTTAGAATTTTGAATTCAATCCTTGCTTTGATAGGGAGCCAATGTAGGTCATAGAGTGCTTGTTTACTACTGTCATATTTGTTTCGCCTTAAAACGAGCTTTGCACACATGTTTTGAATCCTTTGCATTTTTCGTATGACGGTTTGAGAAGCACCATAGAGAATCCCATTACAATAGTCTAAGTGAGAGATCACAAGCGATAGAACGAGAGTTTCTGTTGCGTCTTCAGTAAGACATTTTCGTATGCTTTTTATTCTTAGATAGTTGAACATTGCAGTTTGGCATTTTTTCTTAACATGTTCGCTGAAAGTTAAATGTTCGTCTAGGAACGCACCTAGATATCTTATGCACTTAACAGACTTGACATGGTCACCAGCAATATTGATTTCATTTGTTGTACACTTTTTTAGTTGTTGTTTGCTTCCGAAAGTTATGAATTCAGTTTTTGAAGTGTTCATTTTTAGTTTATTTTGTTTCATCCAGTCATTAATTGTCACAGCACAACTTTCTAATTCTTCTATGGCTATTCTCTCGCTGTCTGCAGACGGTTTGAATGATTTTGTCGCAATATGGTCGTCCGCGAAACCGTAAACGGATATAGATTTTGGGATGACGTCAAACAAAGTTCCGGCGTACGTAAGGTATAACCATGGACCTAAACAGCTTCCCTGAGGAACACTACAGTTCAAATTGCGTGGAGTTGAAATGGCCGATTCTACATTTACACTACAGCTCCGAGGCCTTAGATACGAGTCAATCCAGTCAATTGCTTTTCCACAGAGTCCATATTGAGACTGCAGCACTTTAATCAAAATGCCGTGATCTACGGTGTCAAACGCAGCACTAAGGTCAAGCGCTAAATGCTTTCTCTTATTATGATACAAAATCGCAATAGGTCTTTATTTGTTTTCAGAAAAAATCTAGTCGTAGATTTTTATTCTATCATTTGATTTTTGATGTGGTTTGTTCTAATGTGTTATATATTAATTGTAGTATGAATACATGTATTTAACCCTTTCCCAAACAAGACCTTGTTTTGACTTCCCTATTATAAATGGCTTGGGAAAATATTTGGACAAAAGAAGAAACTGCTGAGAAACGGCAGTTTCTCCTTTTGTCTCAATATTTTCCTAGTTTAATTGTATACGCTTTCCTTACTTTATCAACATCAATTTCGTCATCTGCAGCAGCTTTTGAATGGGGAACCGTAGCCCGTTATCTTCCCTTGTTTTCCAATAATAAAAACAGAGGGACACCAAACGTTCAGCCGGCCAATTTTCCAAATTATATTGGTTTCTATCCTTAATCTCTATGGGGAAGTTGCGATTTTTATTTTGAATAAAACATTTTGCTGACAAATAAAACTCTTTTCACCCTATAAATTCCTAAAAGGAAAACATAATGAAATAAGAAATTTGAACTCTGCATAAAGATAAATATAATCGTTTCTTTGTTCTATCGGTTGGTTGTAAATTTTATGGTGGAAAGAAGCCTACGGTAAAATCCGAGGAGACCAATTATCAGGACCGGCTATTCTCCAGAGAGTATTCAAGGGGGGAAACCGGCTACGGTTCCCCATTAGACCGCCCTTAAGGGGGAATGCTCCAGTTTTTCGGAACACTCGGTCATTACTGTAGTAAATTAAATGTTTCGTACCAATATGTTTCGCTACCATAATTTCAATAATATAACACATCATTACAATTTACCATTTTCGACGATAAAAGTGTATTTATTATGCGAAACTGATTTCCTCAAGATGAAAATCGATTATTTAGAGCAAGACTGTCGTAAGTGTGTATGCAGTTACCACTGTTTTGCGTCATTTTATCAACGTGTAGCTGATAAAAATTCTTGTAACTCACTAATAAGTGCGCTGACCTATACATTTTCTTTTTGAATTATTACCAGGACATGTTGCTTAATACAATGAGGGAGTTTTATCAAATTCTATTATGTAGAACTTGAAATATTTCCAAAAATATGCAAATTTTGACATAAAACACTCCAGCTTCGTTGATCAAACCGAACACGTGAGCATGCTGTATTTTACATTTACGCGTTTATAATAGCACATATTTTGGGTTTTCTGTTCTTATTAAATGTAAGACGTTACTTTAAATCCATTTTTGGGACTAAACGATGAATATACAGCATTTTATTAGCATTTTAGTGACCTTGGGCAGGTGCAAGAAATTGTGCATTTTTCGATGTAGGGGTATGTGATACGAATGCCTATAAAATTCAAACAAGATCGCTGACCCTCCATTTTTATTTTATTTTTCAATTGGTAATAACATGTAATTTCAACATACAAAATATAAATAAATTCTATTATTGGAAAAAATAGGAAACTGGAGCATACCCCTTAAACTTTTCCGTTTGGGAAAGGGTTAAGAGAAATGAATGATGTAATTTTGTTGGTTTTCTATTTTATCATACAGGTCAAAAATATAATATTGTGAAAGTATTAGCATATTTACCGATAGCAGAAATTCGTCGCTTTTCTACAAAAAAACCCCTCGTATCTGCAGCTTTTAAAGCTGTAGATACGATGTTTTTGTTGAAAAGCAGCGAATTATTGGTTGTCAGTGTAATGCATCTATAGCCAGTTTGTTACATGTATTCATCTCGAAGTCATATAATTTCGCAAGTCACTCGTTTTCGCCACTGTTTTCTTTCTCATTTCCAAAACAAATAAATCGGGATATTTCAAAATGTATAATATGCTAATATGCTAAAGCGGACGAGAATTGACCTAGCAGAGCAGTCCATTCGATTAGCATGGGCTGCTCTGCCAGGTCATTTATCGTGAGGTATACATGACATTTGTCAACAATCAGCCAAAGTGAATTTCTTAGTCAAATGAAATAAACCAATTGAATTTCAGACAAAACAGGAAAAATGTATGAAAAAATAATAACCATGGATCAGTCATTCTCAATCAGTTCCTAAATTTGTTTCTGTCCTTTATATTTTTGTAAAGAGAAATTAAAACAATTATTACTTTGACAGTTGTAATCTCAAATCCGTACAGTCATGTGATCTCATCAAAAGTGTTGAAGATGAGACTGTACGTATGCAAAATGAAAAAAAAATCGTGTTTCCTTTCGCTACACGAAAATATTTTGAATTATTCATTGTTTTCGAACTAGATATTGGCTTTTTCAATTGACCGCGGAATGACCTGCTTCATTTGCATACTTATTTGGACGAGTTTATCCGATAAAAGGTATGTCGGGATTATTGAGATAACTTGCACGAGATTCTCTACCCTTAAAGTGTTCGTAGAATGTTGACTTCTCGATAGCTCAACTGGTAGAGACATTGATTTAGGAATTAAGATGACCTGGGTTCGAATCCCCACTGAACCATAACGCCGATATTTTATTTTTATCTTTTTTCTTAATTTTGCAATTCAGTTCATCTCCTATTCCCTCGTTGGTGACATGGAGACGCCATCGGCCTTCAAGGTCCTTCCTTATTTTATGATAAGTCACGAATTTACTGACAATGTTTGGTCTACATCTATAGATCGAAGTTGACTTGTAGTTCTACTCCTATTTCACAAATTGACTTAACTAATTCTTTTGCTCTTGGTCCAAAGGTCTTTGCCTTTTTTGTGACATTGGTCGACCATGGAGTTTGTTTTACGAATATCTACCACTGGCAATATTTCAAGTCAATATTTACAAATTATGCTTACTATTGGGCAAAAACATAAAAATCGTGACCCTTATGGTTCCAATAGGATAATATGCATAGGAAAAGTAAAATAAAGGTCCTTCCGAAAGGTAAAAGAAATTTAAAGGCTTGCTTGGGACTCGAACCTGAGTCGTGTTGGTTTCAAAGCCACCGCGCACCCAATTGAGCTAACCAGACTTGTGAAAATATACGATACATTACAAAGAGTCGACATATCGTTCTTCGATAATTACGTGTTCAACCTGATTTACCTGTTTTCAAATGTGCAATTATTTAAACGAGATAGGTCATTCCGGGGTCAATATAAATTTATAATAATGGCAGCGAATATGAAATTATTTACTAAAATTAAACACGATTTTCTTTGCTTTTTGAAGTTTGCTTTGACAATTGTTGGTGAATGGTTCGTCATTAATTTGTGGGCGTATGAAAAAGAGATGTAGAGAGAGATCTGAATTTTTCACTACTGTTGCAAAATGCAAACATAAAATTCCAACGATTAAAATTAATTGGTTACAAAAATTGACCGGTTAACCACTTTGATACGAGGGGCGTTGATTAAAGGTTTCCCCTACCATACTTCCAATAAGTATAGAGAATTGAAACTTGGCACAAATATTAATCTTTCTGTACATGGCCTCTAGCCAGAGAGACATACTTCTGCCATCGTTTGATGCAGTTTTGGAGACCAGAGGCCCGTATTACTAACGATCGTACGTTTGATGTTTGCATAATTACTTGTAACAACAGCCCTGATTGGCTCAGTCGGATTTCTCGTGCAATCAGATGTCTTGTTACACAGTTTACACAAAACTTGATCGTAAGATGTTTAGTAATACGGGTCCCTGTTCTGTAGAACACCGTAGATTGTGCCTGAAACCTTGCATTGACTTTATGGTGACATCATCAATGACAGACTGTGGGCGCCCAGGATTTTGACTGTTTCCACAGACTTACGTCCACACTTGAACTGAGTATACCAGTGTTTGACAAAGTCATATGATGGGACATCATCCCCACAAACTTCTTTCATGTCATCCAATTCCTCCTTTAGAGTGCGACCTTTCAAAAACTGGAATCTAATGACTGCTTGCTCCATCACGCTACCTTACTTAACTTCAACACACGTAAATGAGAAACAAATTACATTTCAGAGCTGCAATTTTTCATGTGGCCTATAGTTGTATACGATAATTTATGCGTACAATTTCAACTTCCTACCTCAACTGAAAGTAGATCAGGGAAAATCTTTAATGAACGCCCCTCTTATGTCCTGTGAGAAATTGCCGCATGTTCATTCCTTTCCATTATGACTGCTGCAATTGTTTCATCCACCTATATTTCATAATCGGTTTATTTTTCAAAAGCAAGGGGGATACTTGCGAAAACTTATGGCGTAATTAAAACTAGCTATTGTTTTAGTTTGTTTAATTTAGGTTGCATTTATTCATTTTAATTTATCTATCATATCTAAATTTCAAAATATCTTTTTATGAATTCTACTCAAGTATATTGCAGTGTGTTGAGACACATACAGTTATTTGTTCAACCCTTTCCCAAACGACATAATTTTAGGGAGGTCCAATTTAAAACATGATGCAGATAAAAAAAATGTATTACCTAAAGAAGTATTTGTTGTTATAATAGCACAGAAAACATTGAGGAAAAAGAAGGAAATGCTGATTATCAGCATTTTCCTCTTTTGTCTCGATGTTTTCCCTAGCCGATTGTAATAGGGACGCCAAAAGCAGGTCTTATTTGGGAAAGGGTTTAAAGATTTAAAATCACTGTGACATTCTTCTATGTCATCCTACGACACCCGGCGAAAACCTATGACGCCTGAATTTGAAAGAAAATATCGATACTTTTAAACGAATACCTCGTAACTGCAGTTACGAGGTTTTTGTTAAAAAGCAACGATATTCTTGGAAACCTATACATGTACACACAGTCTGATAAGCATCGCGTGTTGTTCTCGCATAGCTTATTCATGACATGTAGCAACTGTAAGCTAACAGCATGACTTGGCTTCAAATCAGCAGAAACTTTCCACAGTTGATATCGAGTCGTGTTGGTCTCAAAGCATAAAAAGGGTCAATTTAGTTTACCGGCTCATGAATATCATGGATGGTTTCAATTGAAGAAAAAAATAATAAAAATAAAAAAAGTTATTTTCTGTATTAGAAAAGTAAAACCCCGATTCCTTTCCACTGTGTTGCTGCCTCGCACGAGGAATGTCCCCAATGACACGTTACGGCAAGTACAGAGACAGAGCCAATGCCAAACGCCTTTTTATGGGCGGGGGAAGCTTGTACGGCCACGCAGGACTTTGGCTGGGGACACGACTTTGTGGCAAAAAACGGTACATTTTCCACTTTATTGTCCATTTTTTGTGCTTTAAAGTGAGAAAAAAAAAACAACAACAAAAAAAAAAAAAAAAAAAAAAAAAAAAAAACGAGACTGTCAAGCAGCCAAATTGCTGCCGCCCAAACATCATACTTGCTAATAGAGAGCTACAGCCGATAATACTTTTAGAAACCATTCCCGCGCCATTATACCTATGAAAAAATGAGCAAATTCAAAACTTGAGCAGTGTTGTCACGACGACTCTGTCACTGTGGGCTGGCTCTGTCTCTGCGTCCTAGCTCCGTCTTTGTGTACTAGCTGGAGATAAGATCAGATATATATCACATTCTTAAGATATCGTCAGTGTAAATGCAAAACCTCGTATGTCGATTTTTGCGATTTTCAAAGAAAAATCTTGTGTGTCCAGTTAACCCCTTCCTAAACATGACCTGGTTTGGTCTCTCTTAGTGATTGTTTGGGAAAACATTGATACAAAAGAAGAAACTGCTGATGAACAGCAGTTTCTCCTTTTCTTTCAATGTTTTATATGCCATGTTTTAAACAAATCCTATATTTGATAACAGTCATAACACCAAATTTGTCATTTGTGGCAGTTTTTGAAGAGGATCATCCGAAAATTTTGCTGTTTGGGAAAAGGTTAAGACATTTTTTGCAGGTTTTGAAATATTTTTACTGATCAGTATTAATGACACGTTATTTTTGAAAAATGCGTATGTCCAAATTTTAAGTAAAACGTTTCAGATTGGGAAAAGTTATTACACTTTGTTCCTTCCCCTTTAAAATTTTCAAAAAGCAAGATACGAGATTTTGCATTTACAACGACGATATAGACATCATCTTTTTTCTGTTTGATTGTTGATACATTTGTGTAGCTCGTGAATTTGTATTATGTTAGATCTATGATGTATTTTGGTCCGTAATATTCGTATTGTATTGTTCGAGATTTTGTTAAAGGAAATAACCTTTCATGGCATCATCTTTTGATAAATAAACAATTAAGCGTCCCTTTATAATTATAAAATGAGTCTTTGGAATCATATAAGTATCACGAACTAGTTTAAGGTAAATTTGGACTCGGTGATTACTTTTTTCCGCCCAATGGATTTTTTTATTTGTACATGTGTTGTAAAGTAACATTTCCTGAACAAAATATAAAAGAATCAGGATAAGTTTCCTGACTCGTTTTCTTGTCAGAGTTATCTGCCCTTGACTAGTTATGACATTTTTCTCAAAATTACCCTTATGTGTTAAAGTCATATAGCAAGTTATTCTGCATGGATAATTTCAAATGTTATATCAATTTAGAGACTTAACATATGCACAAATGTGATGAAATGATTGAAAAAAAAAAATAAATAAAACCATTTTCTGGAAAAAAAATATGGAAAAAGTTGAAAAATCATATTTTTTTTTTAGAAAATTTTGCAACTTTTTTTTTCAATTCGCCAAAAAATTACCCAAAGAATATTTTTTTGTTTTTGGATACTTTGAAGATAACACAAAGAGTTAATTTTACACAAAAATCAGAACACCTTATATCCACACAAATAATAAAGATATTTGACTTTATCTTACCCCGTCCACCCTATTTAAGCCTAATTATGAAAAAATATCTATATTTTCGAAAAGAAATCTAAAATTTTCTGGCATATATTTACATTTAGAACAATAAAATACTTCAATCGATATTCACCATCACAAAAAAGGAGAATGTTTTGCTTAAAAAATTTTATGAAAATTGTAGCATTTGCATTTGGTGCCACAGAATAAACACAAGTAAGTCACATGGCCGCTCTCCAAACTTACCTTAATTGCCAGGTTACTTCTAAAATTACACAGCACGCAATCTTATCATTATATGTTAGACATAATTCATGTCCAATGCGATTAGGTGGTCTTTAAGATGTAAATGAGAGAAGTTGAACTGTATAATAAATAAATTTAAGAATTACAACCCATCGTCAGATACAAAAGACTCATATTCCGGGCGTCATCTGTGACATCGGAAGTTACCGAGAGCTACCCACGTCAATTTCCGGCGTCTTCCATGGCAACGAAAATTGACGAGGACATCCCCGTCAATTTCAGTTGCTACGGATGACGCCCGAAGATACTCGAAATGTTGTACAGTCAATGATGGGTTGTAAATCCTTAGTTGTTCTTTAAGAAAATAATTGTAAGATTGTTTGTAAATACGATCCGAGTCTAGATATTGTAGAACTCAGACTTCTGTTAAATCAGTTATAGTCCCACTACGGTATTGTGGCACATGTGTACAAAATAACAGCATTGTAAACAACACAATAGCGAACTTCGAAAATTCTGCAAGTTTGCAGGCGATGGTTTGAATCTTGCAGGTGTTTCACACCTGCAAGATTCAAACTAACGCATTCAGAATTTTATTGACAATTATCACAATTTCCCTTATTTGCATCTAGATATTTTGTAAACACGTACCATAATACCGTGACAGAATTATACATGTAGTATGTATTACAATTTTCCATGTTCCAAGCGACTGAAAAGATTATCCATTTTCCAAACGGCCAATCGCGACCCTCTAGAATGTTTGCAACGAATTGAGAACCGATAAGATCCGGGAATATTCGATTGTGGCGTTATTTTGTACCAGTCCACATCAAGTTGGAGATTGTGTACAACGTAATGGGTAACTTTTACGGCCAGAATAATCCGGGTGTTCTCCGATCAAATTCGTTCTTCGATATGTTGATGTCAACATATCAAAGAGCGAATTTCACCAGAGAAAACTCGGATTTTACATGAGCTACATCAACATATCAAAGAGCCAATTTCACCAGAGAAAACTCCTGTTTCTGTATCAATTTTCAAGCGTTTTGTTGCATGTACCCCGTCTTACAGAGTTCTTTCCTCAGATGTATGTCTTATTGTAAGAATCCTTTTACTTTTCCCCTAAAGCTTCCCAAACCGACCTGAAAAATGTCGAAAAATGCAGATCGTTTTAGTGGTCGGGTGGGATCAATTCTTGGGAAAAGTACAACGAGTTTTCAAAGGAGGACCGAGCTCGGCAAGGCAGGGTACTTGCAACAAAAAGCTTGAAAATTGTCAAATTGCACAATTTCTTACTTGAAGCGGGGCTAATTTGGCAGTAGAAGTTAACCATCCCGTAATGCACAATCTCCGATGATATGCTGGAAATATTATGTCATGGCAAAGAAAATGATGACAGAAAGAGAGAAATGTTGAATATCAGCAATTTGTCCTTTCTCTCTATTATTTCGAAAGTCTATTCTAAAGGGAAGCGAAAGCTATGGTTTGCTTGGGAAACAGAAAACGCACAGATTTTCAGTGTCGATTTTGAATAATGAATTGTTTTATTCTTTAATAAAAATCCTTGTTGTCATTTAAAACGTTACTTTGCGTTTTGTATTTATTTCATCCCCCGAACACGAAAACTTTGTTCAAGCTAGTATAGCTCACGATAAATGACGTGGCAGAGCATCTCTGGCGAATGGCCAGAGCTGCTCTGCCAAGCCATTAATCGAGACCTATAAGGGGGACTTCGTACTGTTCACTTGTATTTTCCTTTAAACATTTCGTCGGTGTAATTGCAAAACCTCGTGACTCCAGCTTTATTTAATCTGGAGTTATACCTCACGATAAATGACCTGGCAGAGCAACCCATGCTAATCGAACGAGATGCTCTGCCAGGTCATTTATCGCGAGGTCAGGGCTTTTCTTCCAAGAATTGAGAAGAAGCCCTGGTCAGTCATTTTGGGAAATTTTAGCGTGACTTTGGTCAATTTGGGAAAAAATGCAAAGACACAGAAGAATAAATATATACACATTAAATGACATTAATTTTTTCTTAAACATCATTTTATTAAAAGAATAACTGAATAAAAGAACACACAATGCTTCTTTGTGACTAGAATTGACAGTAGGTAAATGATCATAATGTAATTTCCAATTTTAGCAATTTTTGTCTTGAAAATTGGGAAAATCTTACTTTGAAATTGGGAAAAAAGGAGCCCTTTTCCAATTGGGAAGCCACCGAATTTCGGCCTCTGTTATAGAAGGAAGAAAAGCCCTGGAGGTATACGAAGTTTTGCAAAAACACGCGACGGGACGCGACGCCGATACTAGGGCTGTGACATTAGTTCCCGGATATAAAGTCCCGGCTCGCTGAAATGAGCTTATTTATAAAGCGTCATTGAAGACAACGAATGTTGCGTTTGGTAACTTCTTTGTTTATAAGATGCTGTTTAACCCTTTCCAAAACAAGACCCGGATTCGACGTCCCTAATAGAAAAGGCTGGGGAAAAATTGAAACAAAAGAAGAAACGGCTGATAACCAGCAGTTTCTCATTTTGTCTCAATATTTTCTGTGCCGACACAAATCCTATCTTCTAAAACATCCATTTGTAATTTGTGGCAATTTTTGAAGTGGATCACCCTAGAATTTTGTCGTTTGGGAAAGGGTTAAAAGATCCAACACATCCTACAAATCCCAAACGTCCGCCTACCTTCTCTGCTTAAAAATCATCTTCAAATAGGTCAAATAATGAAGACTTTATTTAATTGTTGTGTCACGTGATTCCCCGCCTTGAATAACGCTTTGTAATCCCGGAGGAAATTCCTACTAGTATAGTTTTACTGCTAACGTATTTTTGAAGCCTATCACATTCATAACAACACCATACTAGTAAGTCTGAATTCAAAATTGCTCACGACAAAATCAAGTGGTGGTTATTGCAGTTATTGTAACCTTTTTCCAAAATGATTTCTGGCCCCGGTTTCTCGAAAAAACTTAAGAACGTTTTCATGCTCAAATCTGAGCACCGTGCTCAAATCGCACGAAATCCACGTGAACTTCAATCGAATACCCTTCAACGTTGGAGAGTATTCCTTTGAAGTTGAGCATGTTCTCATGAGAATATACTTAAGTTTTTTCGAGAAACCGGGGCCTGGTCTTGGTGTCCATAATAGTTAGGCGGATATATCAGAAATATGGGGTCCATCATCATTTTTTTCAGGAAAGCACCAAATTTGGCACATGTGTAGTCTAGACCTATACAAATGATGTGGTAGGCAGAGCCCAAAATTTTAGCTCCTAGATGGCCGCCATATTGAATTTCAATATGGCCGCATAGTTTAACCTGTTATGGGCAATATCTCCTTCATTAGTGCAGATATTGACTTACCATTTACGTCTTTACAATAAAATACCAGCGGATCCAATACTGTCACTTATATATGCATTTGGGATGGCCGTCTTATATTTCAAAGCTGGCCGCCACTAATTACTGTTTTTACTATCTTTCAAATTATAACTGATACAAATGAATATTTGATACCTAACCAAACTTTCCAAAAGATATTTCTGCTAAGAAATCATTTTCAAATATTTTTTTTTCGTCCGTTTTGCATTCCAAGATGGCCGCCATTAAAAGAACCTGATATTCATTAAATATCTGTGTTATATCTCCCACGTTATGGCTTACTTTTCGTGTCTATTTGAATTCGGTTTGAAGCAGAGAAGGTGGGAAAATGCCAGAAATAAGCTGGACGTGTTGAATTTTTGAAAAATCAACTGATAAAAAAGTTATTGAAGATAAACCAAAATTTTGGTTTACCTTTAATAACCTTTTTTAAAACTACGTCCATCTAATGCATGCGTGACGTCTGTCCACATTCTCCGCTTCAAACCGAATTCAAATCGGTCCAGTATTTACAAAATTATTGAAGATTTTCTGAAAATATTTTAGGCCTATCACTCGATTATCGACCGTGATAAAGACACAATAAGAAATGCTAATAAAATGCTAATTGTTTATAAATTAATAGTGTACTAGGCAGAATTGGATTCAGCAACGTATAAATACAGATACAAATACTTATATTCAAATAAGCAGCATTTTGTACTTATATTTTTATGTTATATTGTTCACAAAATCGAATGCTTCATAAGTTGGATATTTAAAGTGACATTTCACATTTATTTCATTTTCTAAAAGCACTTTTCTGGAAGCACTTATAGCAAGACTCACTGACTGGAAAAAGGGTATGGAAGACAAGGGCCTTAGGGTTAACATGAACAAGACCAAGCTGATGATATCCAACCCCAGTCAAGCTCCTGTGAGAGAGTCAGGAAAGTTCCCATGTGCCGTATGCCTCACTGGAACAGGACAGAACTCTATCTACTGTAGCAGCTGCTCACATTGGGTTCATAAGAAGTGCAGTGGGATCAAAGGCTCACTTAAACCTGACCCAAGTTACAAATGCCCTAGATGCACTGGAATCATCACACCAAATGTTAGCAGCACCCCGACTGAAGTACCCATTGGACAGGACAAACTGGAATTCGTACAAAGCTTTTGCTACCTAGGTGACACACTGTCTACCAGTGGCGGCTGCGAACTAGCTGCAACAACACGGTGTAAGTCTGCTTGGAAGAAGTTCAGGGAGCTCCTACCTATCCTTACAAACAGAAACCTCCCCATTGCAACAAGAGGCAGACTCTATTCTGTATACATACGTCCAGTGCTGCTGTATGGATCTGAGACATGGGCTGTGTTATCAATCACCCTCAAGAAACTGTACAGAAATGAGAAGGCCATGATAAGATGGATCTGCGGCATCAAGCCAGAAGACAAGGTAACACTTGAAACTCTGATCATGCAGCTGCACATCAGAGACCTGTCCAGTATCCTGAGAGCCAACCGACTAAGATGGCTTGGCCATGTTGAACGCAGCTCTGGTTGGGTGTCAAAGGTACGAACCATCAGTGTACAAGAGAACCGAGCGCGAGGAAGACCTAAATTGACATGGGATGAGCTAGTAAGAAGAGACCGCGAGGACGTAGGACTTACAAATACCAATCCTTTTGATCGACAGAAATGGAGAGGGAGACTTCGCTCTAGACTGGGCAGCCAGGCCCCACCCTCTGAAGAGGACTAATCCACGGCCTGGATAAACTAAATAGGATGATGATGATGATGATGATGTCTTGGTGCAGAACTTGTTTATTCTTATGCGTAGAAATAATATCAGTTTTTTGAAGTTGTTATTTATAAGCGAAAAATATGCATTTTAAGTTGAGACAGAAATGACAAATTCTGAATCTGAACTGTTGTCCACAACAATTTGTCTAATTTTAGCACAAAATATATATATTTCTCGTAAACGGTTCGACATTTTGACTTGAAGTTTTCAGAATTTCCATAAGAAAAGATGCTCTTTCAGATAGAGTAAAAGTAAAATTTATGTAAAAATAATCGTGAAATGTCACTTTAAGGTATTCCATCGATCGTGCGATACCAAACACTTCGTGCATCTACGGGCGTCATACATGGCAACGGCAATTGACGAGGGATACCCTCGTCAAATTACTATGTCATGGATGACGACCGAATTTGCACGAAGTATTTGGTACATAATGAAGGACTGAATACCTAAAACGCATGTTCAAAGCCACCACAAATTGTTCAAGGTTGTGCATCATTATTTAATCGGGTTCCACTGGATACGGTTGGCAAACTGTTCCGTCTATTTCTACAACAGAGGATGCTACGAAACGCTTTGCGAAACTCTTCACTTCTATAACCATAAACGATCCAATTCAATGCCGAGTTGAATATTCCTGGAAGAAGCATAAGCCGTCGAATAAAGTGCAGTCGAGGAGTCGAATAAAACGTTATAACAATTATAAGAACTGTGTAAGGCAGCCAACAGATAGCGAAAATTCCAAACACGATGATCATCGTAATCAAATGGTTTAAATCTCGTTTTTGAGTTGTGTTTATCGCCATATTTGTCCCCAATGAGGTCGCCGAAGCCCTCCTCAGCGCAATTTTGACTACGATGACGTAGAGAATGACGTCAGTGATGTTTATAATCACGAGTAACCAATTGTTAAGTCCCATATAACCGTCAGTCCATACTGCGTCGCTTACACACTCTATTGTCGAGTTGTCCGGATAGTTGTTGAAGCCAGCAAAAGGAAGAATTGCGTCCGTTATACTAGCAATCCAAATCCAACATATTAAAAAGTAAAGTCTTGATCGGGACATGTAGATATGTTTACGTAGAGGAAACACTACGGCAACGCATCTTTCCACTGACACGAGAAGTAGATTCAAACAAGTTGTCCCTAGGCTAAGTATAAATGCCGAAAGCTTCCCAACACAATAATATTTCGTATAATTCAAACCGGTGATGTCACCAATGAGGTCACAAGGTATCACTATAAATCCTATCACCAAATCGGCAGCCGCTAAATTAGCGATCAAAATATTCATGTTGGTGCGAAGTTTCTTGGTTCTAGCAATGCTGATCAAAATGAGGCAGTTTCCAAACACAACGGGAATGAAAACAACACTGTACAAAGTGTACCACGCCACAAACCCCTCGGTCGTCCCCATGTTTGTTATTATCTCTGCACTTCCGAACGCGCACATATAGACACAGTGGATAATCTTGTGACACAATGATTTTTAGAAAACCTTCATTATTTTTGTTAATACGGGGCCTATTTGAGTTCGGTAAGAAGCAGAGAAGGTGGACAAACATCAAGCATTAGATAGACGTAATGGATTTTTGAATAATCAGCTGATAAAACAGTTATTGAAGATCAACCAAAACTTTGGTTGATCTTAAATATTTTTTTATCATTAGATTTTTCAAAAATCCTTCACGTCTATCGTATTCCTAACATCTTCCTACCTTCTCTGCTTCGATCCGAACTCGAATTGGTCAAGTATTAACAAAAAATAGTGACGATCATCTGAAATTCTGAGTCACGTAATTAACCACCATGATACAAGTGTATGTAATAAGCCCCCTTTTTGCTGCCACAATGACAAAGTCTCGACTCTAACCATGTTTACTAACTTTAAACCATCGATTTGCAACTAGATCATTTAAAACTCTAGGTTTAGTCCAAATGCTGTTATCAAAAGCAAGAAACTGTGTCCACCTTCTTCCTAATTCACGATACTCTCCAAAGCCGAGGTCTATTGATTAAACCATCAAATACGACATTTTAACATTTTCTCATTCTATCGAAATGGAATGTAGAGATAATGTGCTCTGTTCTTAAGAGAGTAAATTCACGAATGCCTTATGAATCTTTTTAATTTATTGTTACTTTAATGCTATACTTGCAACAAGTCGTCGGTGTAAATGCAAAAACCCCGTATCTCGTTTTTTTGGAAAACTTTAGAGGGGAAGAAAATAATTTAATAACTTTTCCGAAACTGAAAGGTTTCACTTGAAATTCGGACATTTTGTTCACAAATATTGTGTCTTTAAAGTGACATTTCACGATTATTTTTACATAAATTTTACTTTTATTCGATCTGTTTTTTTTTGAAAATTCTGAAAATTTCAAGCCAAAATATTGAACTGTTTACGAGAAAAATATATTTTTGTGCTAAAATTAAACAAATTATTGTGGACAACAGTTCAGATTTATATAGAATTTGTCATTTCTGTCTCAACTTTGAAGGCGTATTTTTCGCTTATAGATAACAACTTCAAAAAACTGATAGCGTTTCTACGCATTAGAGTAAACAATCTTTGCATCAAGACATACTGTTAAGAAATGAAATAAATGTGTAATGTCACTTTAATACTGATAAGTACATGTAGAAATATCCTAAAGCCTGTATGAATTGTCTAAACTGCACATACAAGTTTGTACTTTGAAAATCGCAGACATCGACGTACGAGGTTTTGCATTTACACCGACGAAGTTCATATCCATCCATAAAAGTATCCCTCGTTGCATTAAAGTGACAACACATTCCCATTTCGTTTCTTAAAAGCATGTATTGATGCCAAGATTGGTTATTCTAATGCGTATAAATGGTATCAGTTTTTCGAAGTTTCTGCTGATAAGCGAACACCACGCATTTAAAGATGAGACAGAAATAACAAATTACATTTGAACTTCTGTGTCCATCAAACTTTAATGCAAAAATATAAATTTCTCGTAAACGGTGCAATACTTTAGTTTCATTTTTTTCAGAATTTTCATCAGAAAATAATTATGCTCTTTCAGTTAAATAACAGTAAAATTTACAAAACAATATCTGTGAAATTTCACTTTAATCTGTTTTGGTATAATGTGTCTTATACCTCAGTATTATAGCCATCCTAAAAAATCTGATCAATTTATTACATTGTTTCTTTATTCAACCCTTTCCCAAAGACTGAAATTTAGACAGGGCATATTTAAAATCTGCAATGACAACAAACCAAATACTATCTCTATATAAAAAAGCCTACATGTACATAAGGAAACAGGTTAAGAAGAAATGTTAATCATCAGCATTTTTGTTCTATGACCTAATATCTTTCTTGAAAAGTTTTTTTTTGCATTGTGGACGTTTTTCGTTCGGGTTCGTTTGACAAAGGGTTAATGCTGATAATGTAACACGGTTCAATTTAGTAGTTCATCGCTTTACAATAAAAACCTCGTAACTGCAGCTTGTTTTAAGCTGCAGTTAGGAGATTTTTGTTGAAAAGCAGCAATTTATACGACGTTGTTTGTATTTCTAATGGGGCTCACGCGGCAAAGACAATCCCTATTCAACCTGTAATTGATGCTGGAGCTATATTAGGGTTGGTGCACCTAATAGTAGGATACCATAGAGTGATTTTACATTAACCTTTCCCAAACAACCTCGGAATTTGGGGGACCTAGTAGAACACGGTGGGGATTGTGCATGATGGGATGGATAACGACTACCGACGATAGGGAACGATTTTATCAAGTAAACCGTGACGTAATTTCGGACAAATGAATAGTATTTCGTTGGTGTTGTTATAAAATCTCATAACTACGGCTTGAATCAAACGGTATAAACTCAGTCTATTTTTTGCACAAAATTTGATACCAACTCGCCTCGCTTCAGGTAAGACATTTTGCAATAACTCTGTTATTTCTGTATCAATTTTCAAGCGGTTTGCTGCATGTACCCCGCCTTATCGAGCTCTTTCATCGGATGTATGACATATTAGATAACTCATGATACTTTTCCCGAAATATTGTCCCAACCGACCAGAAAGCCAAATGGTAACGACTACGGCCAAATTAACCACGCTTCGGATAAGAATTTGTGCAATAACTTTCTTATTTCTGCGTCAATTTTCATGCGGTTTGTTGCATGTACTCCGTCGTACTGAGCCCTTTTCTCAGATGTATTATTTATCTGGAACTTCCTTGTACTTTTCTCAAAAACCGATCCAACCGACCAGAAATAGGGCCTGAATTTTTTGTCGTTTTTCTGGTCGGTTGGGATCAATCTTTGGACAAAGTACTAAGATTCTACAAACAAGTCATATATCCGAGGAAAGAGCTCAGTAATGCGGGGTACATGCAACAAACCGCTTGAAAATTGGAGCAGAAATAAGAAAATTATTGCACAATTTCTTACCTGAAGCGAGGCAAATTTGTCCGTATACTCCGTATTCGTTATCCATCCCATCATGCACAATCCCCACCGTGAGAAAAGGCTTGGGAAAACATTGAGCTAAAGACAAAAATGCTGATAATTAGAATTTTCACACCTTTGTCTCAATCTTAGAATTTTATTTTTCATTTGTATACATTTTGTCGTCTGAAACTGATTTCGATTAAGATCTGATTACAATTTTGACGTAAACTTGATAAATAAAGCGAGTTTAAACTTCCAAACTAATTGAAGGTCCGTTTCAATTGAAAGACATGTAAGACAACAAAATATGATAATGTGTTCCTTTGCAAATTATATACATATATACTCAGCAAAAGTCCTAACGCATCACTTTTTAGAATTGCATAACTTCTTTAATGCCAAAAATTTAGATTTAGATTTAGGCATATGTTTCTCTGACAAGTTTCTGCACTCATCTATAAAACTATTTTTATGTTTTCTATCTTACGTGGCCGCGTCATACGAAAAGAGGACCAAAAAAGGTTTTTCGGCTTGTGTAACTTGTCATCTTTTTCAATCATTTTTGTTTGAATTGATTTTGAAAGCTAGTTGATTGTGTAATTGAAGTCTGAAAAAGATTGAATCCTTATCTAACGTAACAATGGCTGTTGGCGGACAATGTAGCTCGCAAAGACGCGCATTTACTAAAGAAAAGGTCAATCTTTCAAATGCAATGTCACAAGGTCAAATTTCATGGTCTCAAACGAAAGGTCTTGGTCGGAACTCTCTATGTGTGAAATACCAAGACTGCATCTCATACAGTTCATAACATATAGACCAATAAGTTTTTGTCTAAGTAACCGACATCGCCGTCGACGCCAATTCTGACACTAACGACACTAGTGATGTAACATTACCTCCACGGGCATACAGTACGGACTCTCAAAAGTGTAAAAGCTATCGGTTTGTTTAAGGAATGTAACTTTTCTATGCAGGAACTTTTTCAGCAATACAGAAGGTTTGAAAGTTATGCGTGAATTTCCAATTTTAATCAAATTTCAGCATTTATGAATTTTAGAATAAATGGTGTCCTTATGAAAAGTTCAATATTTCAAAACAGACTGCAGCATTTACTATTAAATTTTACAGGCTTCTTATCAAATGGTGGTAGTCGGCATGTGCAAATTTTGAACGTATTCTGTAGATACTTTAAAAAGAAATTTACAAAGATCTGAGCGTTAGCAGTTTTGCCGAGTATACACTTAAAGACACTTCCAACGCAACACTTACATTTTTCATCATAATTAAATAAATAATGCATCATATTTTATGAAATTTACAGCAAATATTAATCAACTTCGTTTACATGTTTTCTGTAAATTTCATCAAAATCGATTGATCCGAACATAATGAATATTTAGGTTTTTCACTTAGACTCAAATATGAAAAGTCACAAAACCCTAGGTAATTGCAGAATTCAATAGCATCAAAGCAGCGTCACCAAATCATGTTCATATCTCGAACCACTGCTTCATAAAATTTGATAACATGTTTTTTACGTGTGAAGCAATTCTAGAATTCAGTTGCACCTATTTTGTTTAAGAAATAACGTTTTGTACGTGTCAGCATTGCACAAAAACATCGAATTTGCTACCAGACATTAGTTTTTCGTCTTTTTGCTAAAAGAAATTTTCAACAACTGGAACAGGAACTTAAAAGGGACGAGTTAAGAATTATCCCGCAAAGATTCATCATCAATTATGCTTTATCAATGAGAAGGGGGTGTCTTCGTGTCATTTAGGTCCATGGTGGACTCACAGAATGTTAGCAGAATGTCATAAACTTTACTACTGTTACACGAATAACACGAATTTACGTTATCTGCTGGCACAGCTTTTTTGTGACTTTTTGTTTTCTAGTCATATTATATAAACAGCAAATTTAATCATTTCTACTCAATGTTTCTTTCTGAAAATTACAGATATTATGCAATTGTGAATGAATTAAATTTGCTGAAGATTTGATAAAAAATGGTTCATTAAATTTGAAGTTATTACCAAAAAGGTAAGTGTTGCGTTAGAAGTGTCTTTAAGTGTATATGAGTTTTCGATTTTTTAATATGCTTTGGTATGAACAAAAATATATGGAATGGTTATGATTAGATTTTTTTCTCGACATACTCTTACTGATTAAATTCAATTAAGGGCATAAAAATCAAGTCTGGTATGAAGAGACAGTGAACGCTTTTTAATGTTCCAAACTAAACAAAAACGTTGAGAAATGGTTGTAAAAGGAGGGGTTGGTCTTCGAATTGTGTTTTTATTGGTTTATACCCTTCCAGAGCAAGATATGGTTTTAATGTCCTTATTAGAAAAGACTTTGGGAAAACACTGACGTAAAAGAAGAAAATGCTGATTACCTTAACTTTCCAGGACGGAAAAATCAGTTCTGCTTCAAAAATTGTCTGTTCAAAAAAAGCCACTGAAAACGACAAATATATCTTAAAAGAGATTGGTATTTCATATTAGGGGCGACAAAACGTTGTATTGTTTGTGAAAGGGTTAACTCACACAAAAGGATTGTTTAACTCTTTCGCTGCCAATGTCGCCTTTTGGCGACCTATTAGGAGACTGCCAATGTCGCCTTTTGGCGACTTCAAAACAATAGCTTAATTAGGTCATTCAAGGTCAAGGTCAGGGTCATCTGATCAAACTGCCTGATAAAAAGTATGCTATTCAACAAAATAGTTTATGTGAAGTCATTCCTGAGGGTTTCAGGTTAAAATGCATCAAATAATAATTTTACTATATTATAAACTGATAAGCCCTGTTATGAAGTTTAAAAAAAACTTGGCACTGGAAATAGCACAATTCCAGGAAATTTGGCAGCGAAAGAGTTAATTCATTCCCAGACAATCCATGTCATTGACGTCCTTAGTTTAAACCTTTCCCAAACGGCAAAATTTTAGGGTGATTCATTTCAAAAAGTACCACAAATGACAAAATGGATGTTATTATTAAAGATATGATCTGTGTAAAATATGGCATAGAAAAAATTGAGACAAAAGGAGAAACTGCTGATTATCAGCAGTTTCTCCTTTTGTTTCAATGTTTTCCCAAACCTTTTCTATTAGGGACGTCAAAACCAGGTCTTGTTTGTGATAGGGTCAAAAGACTTTGAATTCGGGAACATTGACAATAAATAATAGAAAAAATAATAAAAACCGACATTGACTCCTTATTATTATTCATCGACATCTTCTGGTAGAAAGTATTTATCGATTAATTCCGCCATCTGCTTCAGTTTTGACACCAGGCCCCCTAAATAAATACGTCATTAAAGGGACACATGATAGGTTGTCGGACATACAAACATGTAGAATATATTCAAAAATATTGCATGGAATGATCAACCTGCAGAGCTAGATTATCTCTGTTCAAGGAAATTTCAAATGAATATACATGTACATGTATTTGGTTCTACTAAATAAAGTCTGTATATAATCAGTTTACCCACACTTTATATTTATAGTAGCATTAATGAGAAATTGGACATTAATATATTGTGCAAAGTGGTCACTGCACTAATATTCTTTTCTGCTGTTGCTCTAGATAATGTAATGCACCACACAGCAAAGCAAACTCTTACTCTTCCCATGTTGCTCTTATCCCTAAAAAAGCTAGCATGTGCTCTTTTAAGTCTGCTATCGCGAAAAGCGTGAACAAAGGATGATTATCGTCCAATTCAATATATCTTCACACTGTGATTCTTTTTGACTCCACACAAAATAATGTCCTTGGAAAACATTGTGGAAAATGAAAAAAATGCTTTCGACAAGCAAGTATTCATTTCCCACAAGATTTTCTTCCCCAAATACCGGTAAACCAAACTCTTCTTAATCTCATTCACTTGAAATTTTCGTCTGCGACATCTTTCAATTTGGACCAGACTGTAATTTTGCCCTCTGCTAATGGGTCAACAGACTGGAGAACAAAGTAAATAAACCATAAGTCTGCATCAAACATCATTGTTAAAGTTTAAACGGTTACCATGGAAGTAATCACAAAGAACGTTTTTATCTCAGTGCACCAATTTAGACGTCATGTGACCAATGGCGCTATTCCATTCTCTTGTGATCTCCATTATCGCGTGCTTGAGCGTCGGTGTTGTGGTCAAGAGGTTCCGAGTTTGATCCCTCGTAGCAAAGGTTGCAATGGTGCGGTTTCATGGAAACAAAATAGAAAGGATAATATCAATGCATTTGAACTATATCCCTCTTCCCAAACAATATATCTATACACATAGTTAGCGCAGACCTACGATAGAAGACATACATAATAAAATGAGGAAACACAAAAAAACAACAAAAAAAACAACAAACAAACAAAAAAACAAACAAAAAAAAAACGAAAATAGTGACGACCAGCACAGATCTAGTGTCATTTTCTTTCCATATTATAACCACACCCACTCAAACGTGGATAATTGAAACTTTTCCTAAATTCCGACGTACAATGTTTATTTGTGACCCGTTAGGCTAATGTTTATTTGTGACCCGTTAGGCTAAAACGGACCTTTTGTGAATTCCGTGGAATCGAATTTCGCGAAATTGGCAAGATTCAGCAGAGGTCAGGCAGTTGTTGTATTTGGAAAATGTACACAAACACGGTGTATAATCACGTGATGCAATAATTACTGAATATCTTCAATAACTTTCTTAATACGGGACCGATTTGAATTCGGTTTGAAGCAGAGAATATGGACAGACGTCACGCATTCGATGGACGTGGTTGATTTTCGAAAAATCAACTGATAAAAAAGTTATTGAAGATAAACCAATTTGTTGGTTTATTTTCCATTACCTTTTTATCAGTTGATTTAAAAAAATCTACCACGGCCATGTTATTGCTGACATTTTTTCACCTTCTCTGCTTCAAACCCAATTCAAATTGGTCAAGTATTGACAAAGAAGTTATTGAAAATTATCGGAAATTCTAAGTCACGTGACTAAGTCAAGTGATTATACACCGTGACAAAGAAAGATAGAAAAAAAACCCAATTCCAGATTCAGAAATGAACATAAAAGTGAAAAGTTTCCATCCTAAAGCTCGATCCTAGTATTGACTCTAGTCAGTCTTACTCTCAAGATTAAGAACAGAGCACATTATCTCTTCATTCCATTTCGATAGAATGATCTCTGTTCTCGCGGGGTCATTTCACGTCTAATCTCGGGGCCTTGGCGGGATTTCGGTATCCAATCGTTAACAATAAACTGATAAACAATTGAAATTTCTGAAACAAGTTTTCATTGGCTGACGCTTCAAATTACCGTCTTCAGCTAAAATAGAAGCGACGTAATGTATACGTAATGATCATGCAAGATAAAACTGATTGATTTTGAATCGATAATTCAAATGATGATTGTACTTTAATTAGATTATGACGACCAAATAGGCTGTTAGTGTACCAAAAACGGCAGAGGTCATATTTGATGGTTAATCAATAGACCTCGGCTTTGGAGAGTAAGTCAGTCTGTGCGGACAGTGACTAGGGTCAATACTTTTCACTTTTCCCACAAGGTCCTGTTAAGGTAGTCCGCCCCTAATGAGATTCGCGCGACGACGGAATTATTCGGGTGGCGTCGAAAACATTCGGCGTTGGAACTTTCCACCATCGATGGTTTACGAGCCCGCCCGAATATGTTCGGATACGTTACGACGCCGCTCGAAAAAAGCCGATGTTCTATGAATCTCAAAATGGCAACATTACGGGTTTTCTACCTTAAACGTGACGGGCCACATTTCCTTTGACTGGGACGAGTACCGATTTTCACTTTTTTTCACTTCGACTTTGCCAAAAATTCCGTTAAACCATTGTCAAACGAGACCTGGGGCCTGTTTCATCAAAATATTTAAGACGTATTTTTGACTTACCGAAGGCTTACGAGTAAGAAACGCGTATCGCCAATCCATCAAGACCTGGGTTATGCGATTGTTGTTTTAAGCGTAATTTAAGACACAGGTACAATAGTACCGGCCGAAAATGACAGTGACGTGGGCTAATGTTTACTTCTTGACAACCAATCAACTCTGTTCGTATTTGTAACGGTGCAAATCAGACGAATTGATTGGTTTTGCAGCAGTAAACATCAGCCTACGTCACTGTTATTTTCGGCTGGGACTATTGTAAGTCAAAAATACGTCTTAAATGTTTTGATGAAACAGGCACCTGTATTTTTAAAGACTATACGAGGGGTGATCCAGAATTAGCGGTACTGGCTTTATAATTTCAATATAAATCTATCTAAGTCAATCAAATTTTAACAGCATAAAACGTAATTTATCAATGATCAATCGACCAAATTTCATCAAATTCGGATCTAAAACAAAAAAGTTACAATAAAACTAGTTTTGTACATAACGAAAAGGCGGGGCAGGTAGACAACGGACGTCACGACGTCGCAAGTTTGCAACGTTAAAATAATGACGTTTTTCCTCCACACAGTCACATAGAGTTGCAATATATTTACTGTAACGTTCAATTCACCCACTATACATGCCCCTGTACCATTGCTTGTCGATTGTAGAAAACATCCGTTGAATGTCTAGAGCTAATTCACCAAAGACCTTGAAACTGTGATATTTCAGTACTGATTTCATACAGAATACCCGCAATTCCACTGAAGATTAAACTGATGAGAAGGAACGATTTTAAAATAGCTTTCTTGGATTTGAGATGAAACAGGTGACGTCCGTTGTTGTGATTTTTAAGTGTTTTAAAGTCATACAAGTGCATCTAAATTGTTGTTAGAATATTATCAAGGAATTTGCTTCTAAACGAAATTTTTGCTCCAGAATTTGTTCAATGTCCGATCACGTTTTCCCGTAATTATTTGTATTAGGAAGATATAAAAGATACTGACAGCTGAGTCTATTCATGTTTAAATGATCTGTCGGTATTCAAATATCACTACCATAACTCAATTCCGTCTTGTAACAAATGTATTTGATGGTGGAGCGGCGACCTCAAACGTTGACGGTCGTAATAGCTTTAGTTGACGTCGTGTCCAGATGCTCCTCTGGCTACTTCCCCCTTTCTTTTCCTACAGCAATGTTCTTTCGTTATTGAACATTCAGTACCAAACGATTGTGGAATTTCTAGATAAAGAATGTTTTGTGAGTTTTTCTACATTATTTTGTACGTATCGGATGGGGAATATCGAATGGGGAATATCCATGTTTTACGCAAAACTTAAAAACCGTGCACGTTCGAATACTCGTCCAACGTCATAGTTGACTTGTATCACCAAAGCAAATTGGTCCATAGTTTTCCCATTCAACCAGAAATAACGTTCAAATTTTGGTCATAGAATAGTATTATGTTACTTTTGATGTTTCCAACGTCTCTGTAAGATTTGTTCGTTAGAAAGGGTTGAAAAAACAATGTAGAATATTAAAAAGCTAAGAAATTTTACCCCTGCCCCGCCTAACCGTACCTTGGTTGCTATGGGTACGCTTCCAACATGGACACAATTAAAAGACAGTGCCAATATTTCCGTATCATGTCAAATATGAATAGTACTTGTATTATGCCAAATTGCATCAAGAAAAACACAAAAATATTAATTTTAGAGCATCAGTACCGCTAATTCTGGATCACCCCTCGTAATTACAAAAATCACGGGAAAACAATTTAAGAAGAATATATTTATTGTGTCCAGGGACGTAGCAAGGAATTTTGTAATGTTGAAACTCAGGGCATATATGCTATTGTCGAGCCCATTTGACGCATTTTGACGTCCAAAAACAAGAAAGCTCTGGAAAATATTGTGGACAATGACAAGCAATTTCTTCATTTCACACAATGTTTCTACATAGAGAGACCAGAAATGTAATTTTAATTACATTCACTTGTGATTGTCAACCGTAGGTATAGAACTAGGCCTACTAACATATAATGTAGTTGAAAGTGTCAAAACTTGTGTTGTATGATAGTGGGTTGTGCTGGTTTCGGGGCATCTAGGAGTCTGTTTTGCAAAAAAAAAAAAAAAAAAAAAAAAAAAAAAAAAAAAAAAAGACAAATGGGCAGACTTGAAAAAATAATGATGTTGAAGCCCGGGCTTTCCAGGTCTCCGCCTACATGTCCAAATCCAAAGATGTTGTGTACGAAAATTTCAAGTGAATAGACTAAAATGTTACAATTTTTGGTCGATCCGGGAAGAAAAAATGAAAAAGAATTGATTGCTTGTCAACTGCTTATTTTCTGCTTGCTAAGTTTTCAATTACCAATTTTCACCAACGATTTTAATCAGAATTCTATACTAGGCATATTTTAGAAATATGTGGGGCGCAGTGGTCTGGTAGAAGACGTCACGAACAGCCTACTCACACGACACCGGTAATTTAATTAGCAGAATCCAATTTACTGAATTTACCATTTAAAGCATGATAAAGCGTGAAAAACATAATACAGGCCAATACAAACTAGTAAGTTTTCGTTTTGTTGTATTGATTTATATGCGTTTTTTGAACATTTCACATTCTTGAGGCTAGATTGAATGATTTACATGCAAATGTATTGGGTTTTCGCGACATAAACAAATTTAGAAATTGTAATGCGACAGCAAATTTGGGTTAGGCGTTATTGGCCTGTACATGTTGTTAGGTTTGATTTTTGACCGGATTTATGTATTAGTCACTGGTCACGCTCTGTTAAAAAATGCTTAAAAAACGAATTTAAGGGGGAATGCTCCAGTTTCCTAAATTTTTCCCAAATCACAGAATTAATTTATATGTTGTATGTTGAAATTACATGTATTTACCAATTGAGAAATAAAATAAAAAGGGATGGTCATCGATCTTGTTTGAATTTTACAGGCATTCGTATCACCTACCCCTATAGCGAAAAAATGCAAAATTTCTTGTACCTGTCCAAGGTCACTAAAATGCTAAAAAAATGCTGTATAATCATCGTTTGGTCCTGAAAATGGATCTTACATTTAATAAGAACAGAAAACCCCAAAAATGTGCTATTTTAAACAGGTAAATGTATAAAACAGCATGCTCACATGTTCAGTTAGATCAAAGAAGCTGAAGTGTTTTATGTCAAAATTTGCACATTTTTGGAAATATTTCAAGTTCTACATAATAGAATGTGATTAAACTCCCACATTGTATCAAGCAACATGTCCTGGTAATAATTCATAAAGAAAATGTATAGGTCATCGCACTTATTAGTGAATTACACAGAGTTTCCATTCACGCCAAATTGTGCGTGAAATAGGCGTATTTGAAAGAAATAACGTACAAAATTACGTTCCCGTACGTGATTTCACGCACAAAATTTGGATCAGGATCTTCAGGTGTATGCAAGGAGATCCAACAATCCCGAAAGTGAAACTAAACAAGGAAACTTTAGTAAATCTGTGTTACTCATATGCGATGATTTGAGGAAGATCAAAGTCGCCGCAAACACAGTCTATTGATGACGTAGTCATTCCAGTTTCAATACAATCACATGATTTTTCCGCACCCAAATAAGGTTATGTTTTACTATGATTTGTTTATAAAAGTCGCGCGTGCCAGTTAGCGCGGGAATATGCGATGAAACAAAGTAATTAGGTCACAGTTGAGTAAGTTGTACATAATTAAACTGGTGTGCTTACTCGACCATTTAGACAGCCAATCTATCTTTTGAATTAAATAAAAAGTAAGTGTTGACAGTCATGTTAATCAGCGATTGATTTACGGTAAAAGATGGAGTCAAGTCTGAGCCACATTCTATTTTTTGACCCACTTTTTTAAAAAAATTGTCGCGGAACTCGCCTAAGGCTTTTGAAGTGGCGATAGCCAGTGCAAGCCCTGTCTGTCATTTATACTTAAGAAACAAAACAAAAAATCATTTTTCTGTGCATTTTGATATATTTACGGAAAGTACCGAAGATTCCCGAAAAACCAATATTTCGTTTTTACCCCTATTTTCTGTCCCATACCCCCATTTTTCAATGACAGTGCGTGAAAAACCCCCAAATAAAAATCTGAGTGGAAACACTGATTACCGCAATTTTTATCAGCGACACATGAATAAAATGACGCAAAACAGTGGTAACTGTATACATACTCACAACTGTCTGGCTCTAAATAATCTATTTCCATCTTGGGGCAGGGTTTTTTCCCCTACTATAATTAGTACCTGTAAAAGGAACCTTTCCCAATGACTACAGGCTCTTTCCCAATTTTAGTACAGGCCGTTTCCCAATCTCCATAGCTACCGTTCCCAATGATCTTATGTGCCGTTCCCAATGGCCAATCATGCCATACATTTTAGTTTGACTAGAAATATCTCATCCAAACAGTTTATATGGGTTACTGAGAAGTTTAATTCTTTTTAGACATATCCAAATTCAAAGTTCTAAGCTTTCAACAGACCAAAGCATCATTTCCCAAAATAGAAACACTTCCAAAGTAGCTAGGAAAAGATTTAGATTAGAACATATAGAAGAATCTACAAACATTTTGTGTTTAGCCCCAATGCTTTCTTAACCCTTTCCACAATGTCTTGGAATGGTGTCACTGTGAAAATAACAGGAATTTTTTATGCAGACAACACAATTAATGTTACTTTAAATGCCTGGAAAGTATTGAGAGAATTGGAGTGAATGCTGGATTTCAGCATTATCTACCTTTCAACAATTTCTAAATATATAGAGATATAATAAATGGTCAAAATATATGGTCACAAGTATGTTCCTGTTTAAACCAAGACCTAACAATGATATGTGGTGCAAAATTTAGCCGCTAAGGATAGATTAAGATGCACCTTTAAGATTCCCAATTCATCAATTTTGCGAATTAATCTTTTCCCAATTTGAAGATTTCAAGACGCGAAAAATTCCCAATCGTAGGGGTATAGGTACCTTTCCCAATTGGCGAGAAAAAAGGCTGCGGGGATTATTCTGGCTGGAAACATTTATGAGAGAAAATGTTCCAATTGCTGAAAAACTATGAGAGATTTTAAATTTCTATGAGATTTTATTCTTACGTTATTTTCATGAATCTAACTTAAATAAATATATCCTATTGAATCTCCATGGTGTCTATTTGTGCATATGGCTTACGGAATTTAGATAACTGTTTTCGTTCTTGAATGGTCTGCCCTTGAATTTAAGGAAAAATGCCCATTTTATCAAAAATGCCCATTTTCTCCTGTGCTCTATTTCTACAGTTTCAACCAGAGTTTAACCCTTTCACTAACGACATTATTTTGGGGTGATCCACTTCAAAAACTGCTACAAATGACAAAATGGACGCTATTAAAGATATAATTTGTGTAAGATACAACATAGAAAATATTGAGACCAAAGGAGAAACTGCTGGTTATCAGCAGTTTCTTCTTTTGTTTCAATGTTTTCCCAAGCCTTTTCTAATAAGGACATCAAAACCAGGTCTTGTTTGGGAAAGGGTTAATCAAACTAGCCACAATGAATCTCTATGGTGTCTTGTTGTGCAAACGAAATTTTGATAACTTTTCATGTTTGAATTATCTGCCCTTGAATTTAAAAAATGGCCAATTTTACTGACAAGCCCCTCTCGGGCGTATATGCGTCACTCTGCAAAGCTCTTGTATTAGCATTTTAGTGACCTTGGACAGGTGAAAGAAATTGTGCATTTTTTCGATGTAGGGGTATGTGATACGAATGCCTATAAAATTCAAAGAAGATCGCTGACCATCCATTTTTATTTTATTTTTCAATTGGTAATAACATGTAATTTCAACATACAAAATATAAGTTATTTCTATCATTGGGAAAAAAAATTAGGAAACTGGAGCATTCCCCCTTAAGTATTTTCTGCACACATTCAATCTGTATGTGTACATCGTGGGCTTTCCGCAATAGGGTTCTAACTCCACTTTTTATCAAAAACCACTTTTTTTCATTTTTGGAACTAACTAATATCAATACATTATCCCTTAAAATATTTTTCAAAAATTCCTCATATTAATTGAGAAAATCAAATTTGTTTAAAAGGTTCTAACTCAAAGTGGTGTTTTATGTTTCTGCAACACAGTTCTAACTGGCCCAGTTAGAACCGTGTTGCAGAAAAAAATCTGAGTTAGAACCTCTTTTATGTCTTATTTCATCAATGACATCAGTAAATAACATAGTAAATTAAAGAAACATGTAATAATGGTTTTCATTTGATTTTCTTGTGTTTTAACCCTTTTCCTGCAAAATATATTCCCTATTAAGTCTATGTAAAATTTCGGTCAATAACAGTAACTTAAATAGTTCTTTTTATGTATATGATTCTTTTAATAATAAATTCTTTGAATAAACCTGGCTTGCAAGTGACACATATTTTAGTTTAAACTAAAATCAGACAGCTTTACAGTATGATCTTTGTCTAATAGCCCATTTTTTGAAATTTTTGAAGAGAAAAATATGGCTAGGACTCTAGATTTTAATAATTTCAGTGCAAAATAGAGATATGTTTTTGCAAGAGATTTAGTGGATTTATTAAAAATCTTTGACCTAAAGGCTTTCTTTTGACTTATTTCATTATAGAAATAATTATGGTCCATCAAATTAATAATTATACAACATACTGGAGTGAAGTTTCACTGAACATGTAAGCTCAATATACCCTATAAAATGATTGTTTGAATTGCTTCCACTTCATATTTGGAATTATAATAAGGCAATCCACATCATTATTATAGCATTGAAAACCATTTCAAATGTTACAGTATGGCATACATTGTCTTAGATATGAATATTTCTACTTGTAATTCAGTAGTTATAACTTATTACCTAATGAATAACAACAGAAAAAAGCTAATGACCAATGGACCAAAGGACAGACAAGCTTGCTCTCTTATAATGCCAGTCTTAATATTTTTGAATATGATATGTACGGTAATATTTGTGTCCCATTGAACAACTAAAATCTTAAGTGGATATCAGTGATGGTGTGTTCTTTAAATAAAGCCATAACTGATCAGACACATTAGAATGCAATTTAATCATAGGAAATTACTTCAAAACCTAACTAAGATGTAGATTTCACTGATAATTCATTCATATGTCTTGCTCAATATGGTCAATTGAATGAAGTAAAGGTTAGTTTTGATTTTATGCAAAAGATCAAATTAAAGATTAGTTAGATCTTATTGCAAATATGTGTACATGTAATACATAAAATGTTATAACCAAGAAATCATACCATCAACCCATGTCTAGCATTTTATGCCCTTAGGTATGGAATTTTAAATGAATCTTCACTTGTTCAGGAATGTTAAAGTTTGACTTGAATAGTGGTGAGCCAAAGTCCTTTCATCCTATCTGATTGGAATATTAGACTTTAGCTTCAAACAAGACTAGAAGGGGTACAGGAAACTTTTCTGAGGATAATTCATGTCTATGGGCAAGTAACAAAAGAAAAACTGCCAGTTCCATGACCAAACTTTTACAGAAATAGGCAATCATCCCTGAGTTTGCTTTGACAAAAGTAATGGATACTTTGAAATTCTTGTCATCATCAGATCATGAGATTTTTAAAGTTCCATAAGCAAAAATTGACCAGGATTCTTGATTATGTAATCTGAAGCTTTGTTGTTTGTATCTATCAGCATCTAATGCACTGATTATAGATATTGGTCTGGATATTTCTTGCTGTACATTATATAAATGTAATATGATTTAGGGCCGATTGTTAAGTTGATTTTTATCACAGTTCAAGAATTAGCAGAGATGTGGGCATCAAAAGCTAAAAACTGTTCCGAAGATGAGGGTCTCAGTATGCTAAGGTCACCAAATTCTTTGTAAAATGCTATTATTCAAATTTCTTAACCAGTAGTAAGACTTCCCAAAAGTTCAGAAAAAGTGTCAGTCATTCGGTCTTACAAGGCCTCAAAATTTGTTAGTCCAAAAAAGGATCTGTCACATCGATGGACCAAATCAATTAAAACAAAAATGATATTTTTGTTAGTAGAAATAGTAAATTTTTATAAACAATCAATTTGTTGTCAGTTTGGCTTAAAATGAGTGACATGACACCCGCAGGACTGTCAGACAGTTGTACTGACAGAGAGTTGACAACGTCAGTCCTTCTGGAAAATTGTCTGAGGGGCTGATGAATTTTGGGAAGTCTGAGTAGTATATATCAGCTCACACTGGATCTTTGAAACTTTGTACATACATGCTGGGTGACTACAAAAGGTTGTCGGCCAAAAACATAACTTTTAAAAAATTTATTCAAGACAATATCTCATTTCAACTTATAACTCTGGTTAAGGTTTGATATGATACATTCTTATATCTGGAGTATGGAACCTGTCAAAATATTGCTATCAAACTTTGTACATGTTTTTTTACTATTGCATGGTCCCAAAACAAGATACATAACTCTAAAAGCACTACACCTTTAATTATTGATAATTTTTTGCTTTGCATTCAGAGGCGCGTTCTTTAGAGTGAGATTTTTTAAGATTTCTTAAGATGTTTTTGATACAGCGTTTTTAAGACTGAGATTATAAGCAAAGTGTTCTGAATGTTCCATACTTCATACAAATGATGTCATCATGACATCATTTGTATGAAGCACGGGGCATTCGGAACTACGCGGTTTATGAATCATTGAGCATTCGGAATGATTCTCTCCCATATAGATTCTACAGAATATACCGAGGTGTTCCAAAAGAAGTATAGAGCAATGGCGGCTCCTAGTGATCGTCTTAAAATCTTGCTCAGAAGAACGCTTTATCCTAGAACATCTTAAGAAATCTCAAGATATCTGAAGAAATCTCGCTCTAAAGAACGCACCTCAGGTCAACGTTTCACGTGTCATTAGGAACCACTCAAACTATTGGTTCAAGAGCTTGCTTTGTTCGACATCAGACATAAATAAAGTCAATTTTCATTACTTGATCAATACTTTTTAGAGGAATGATGTCTCATTATAAATAAACTACAATATACAGCATTTTCATGCATGTAATTTGACAATTACTCTCCATCCACCATCTTCTGAATCTGAGATATTTGAGATGTGTGACACCTAGTGAGGAGTCTGCTCAAGTTGTTGCCGCAGAACTTTTTTATACTTCTAAAATATTGTACTATAACATTTTAGATTAAATGATCTGTCTTATATATGCTTGCAAGCGTATTCTAGACTTGAAAAAAGCTTATATTTGTAAAGGTTTTATGATGAAAACAATTTCATTTTAGTGTAAAGCATAAATAAGTGCTTTGATACGTATTGAAACTCTTGTCATAGATTTTGGCGACAATTTTTCTGGTCTTCATCAAACAAAAACACAGAATTAACATTTAAAATTATTTGGGTAAAATATAGACATGATTTCCAACATAAATACCTGCCAAATTAATAGTGCTTTATGAAATTTTTTTGAGTTAGAACTGTTTTGCGGGTAACATTTTTGTCGATTTTTATCATTTTTTTCTGCAACACGGTTCTAACTCAATTTTTTTCAAATACAACATTTTAAACAAATTTCACATAGATTTGATTTATAATAGTATATCTGTAATGGAAAAACAATTTCAGAAATGTTTCTTATTAAACAAAATTTTTCTTTGTAAGAAAATGAAACAGTTTTTTGTCTCTCCTGTAAAAAAATGAAAAAGTGAGTTAGAACCGTGTTGCGGAAAGCCCGCGACATGTGCGCTCATGGAGTAGGGGGGGGGTACTCACTGACTGACAATTCAAGACAGTTGGGGAGGGGGGGGGTTCCATAAAACAAAGAAGGAAATCGAAGTGGAGATCCTCCAGATGTAACTTGATTGAGTTAAATATGAGCCATATATCAATCCAATCATGAAACATAAATTGAGATCGAAATCAATATTTCCAATCTATTTAAAGGAAAATGATAACCAATCATGTTGTTTATTATACTTAGAATGTGATAAAATTCAAGTAATATGTTTAAAATAATAATTTATTGCAATGAGAAAATTTGAATGATTGATACAGCATCATACTCCGTAAAATGAACATAACACATGGGCGTAGCCAGAAATTTATTTGTATTACGCATGAGGGCCATAGGCCCGAGAGGGGGAGAGCATGAGAAGGGGTATCCCCGCTCTTAAGATGGTTCAAGGTTTCCCCTGAGGAAACATTGTTTTAAGCCTTGTTTTTGTGCATTCTATGGGGTACCGCATTCTGTGTGCATTTTGAGGCACAAAAACTGCAAAACTGACCCTAGAAATGACACAAAGCTGCAATGTAGGACATAATATTTGCGATTTTTTTACATTATGCACATGCATATTATGCGTAATGGGCGCTACACTTGTAACATTACATTTTGGCTGTATTTTATGACAACTGCTAGGGTGCTTCCGATAAAAGTGTATAGATACGTGAGTAAACCCTGCTTGAACAAAATAACTGACTTTGTTGTCAAGTAAAATGGTTTAATTGGCACGTTGTTTTTGCAATTGAGCATTTTCTGCCTGTATTTTTGCTTTTTTGAGGAATTGAAATTGCCACCGTATCAACGCCCTTGAGTATTTTCATTCTTATGAACCTCATTCAAATAACCCCAAATTATGATAAGGTTCTTCTTTTGCCCATGTGTCAGTATGTACTGTATTTTTAGCTCGACTTTTGAAAGAAAATGAGAGCTTATACTGTCACCCGGGCGTCGGCGTGGGCGTTGGCGTCAGCGTTGCAACAAAGGTTAAAGTTTTTAAAACATCAATGACTTCCATACTATCAAAGGGATTCAACCCAAACTTGGAATACTTATTCACCATCACACCCTCTGCCTTACTATTAGGGCCCATGACCCTGCCTCCACTATATTTGGAGTTATGCCCCCTTTATACTAAGCAACTTAGAAAGTCGAGCGTGCTGTCTTCGGACAGCTCTTGTTTGCAACTGCTTTCAAATTAATGTAGTTTAGAATTGTGCCATTTTTGAAAGGGTTATATAAACCTGAAAATTTGTATCATTTTAGGACTGAAGTCAAACAAGGCAGAATCAGCTGCAAAATACTCAGAAAGAAACTAAAATTTATTCTAGATGTGGAATGGCTCACCATGATGATCCTGCTTTAATCTTTAATTTGTATGAAGAAACAAAAACTCCTGAAGGCCCCACTGATGAATATGCTTCGAAGAAAATCAACAACAGCCAAACCTCTGGTAAGACAAAATATGGATGTGACATTTGTGGAAAAGAATTTAGATGGATTTCTGCGTTTAAAACCCACACAAAATTACATAGCGATGAAAAGCCATATAAATGTGACATTTGTGGAAAATGTTTCAAGCTTGATACCAGGCTAAAATATCATGCAAAAACACATTCAGAAGAGATGCCATACAAATGTGACTTTTGCGGAAAAGGTTTTCAATCCTCAAGTGGCTTGACATACCATGCAGTAATACATACTGGTGAAAAACCATATAAATGTGACATTTGTGGAATGCACTTTACATTTCTTTCTAATTTAAATTCCCACACAAAAACACACTCAGGTGAAAAGCCATTTAAATGTGACATTTGTGGAAAAGGTTTCAGGCGGCCTGACTTTCTAGTGAGCCACAAAAGAATACATTCTGGTGAAAAGCCATACAAATGTGACATTTGTGGAAAATGTTTTAAACAATCAAACTGCTTAAGATGTCATCTTAGAATACATACTGGAGAAAGGCCATATAAATGTGACATTTGTGGAAAATGCTTTGCGCAATCGGTTAGCTTAAAAACTCATAAATGGACACATACTAGTGAAAAACCATATAAATGTCCCATTTGTGAAAAAGGTTTTACATGTTCGTCCGACTTGAAAAAACATAACAGTAAACACTCGGACAAGAAGCCTTATAAATGCGACATTTGTGGACGTGCTTATAAAATGTCTAGTAGTTTGAAAATGCATAAAGAAACACATTCTGGTGAGGGATCATATAAATGTGACATTTGTGGAAAACGTTTCTATCATCAAAAGAGCCTGAAGTCCCACTCAATATATCATACTGATGTGAAGCCATACAAATGTGATATTTGCGGATCATGCTTTTTTAAGAATACACATTTGACATCTCACATAAAAACACATTCTAGTGACAAACCTTATAAATGTGGCATTTGTGGAAAGAAATATGCAGACTTGACTAGCTTTAAGGATCACAAAAAACGACATTTTATAGAAAATGTAGAAAAATCACATAAATGTAAATTTTGTGGCAAAGCTTTCTTACGGTCTGGTGATTTAGCAAAACATATACAAATTCATACTGCTCAGAAACCATTTCAATGTTACATTTGTGGAAAAGATTTCAATTTTTCCTCTACATTAAGAGTACACAAACGCATACATTCTGGTGAGAAGCCATATAAATGTGACATTTGTGGAAGAAGTTTTACACAGATTTGTAACTTGAAATCTCATAAAAGGACACACAATGTTGATAGATCACATGAATGTCTCATTTGCGGTGAATGGTTTTCGGGAATTTATTCTTACAGATCACATTTTCAACGACTACACTCCAGTAACATACCTTATAAATGTGACATTTGTGGAAGGAGTTTTACACTATTGGGCAACTTAACATCTCATATAATCAAGCATTTCTAGATCGCCCGGGATGAAAATCTTGGAAGAGCTATATTGTCATACATTACATTCTAGTATGTTCTGGTCATTATTATATGTAAAAGGGTATGCTATTCTTGTACCTTATAGTATATTAGATATTATTAAATAAAGACAGTTTAGAAGTCTCTTAGAAGTGTCAATTTACTAGTTATACATGTATGTCAGAAATTTTCTGACTTAAACTGCCACATATCTTACCAGTTTTTCATTCTAATTGTATATAGTATTTCCGATTTATTCAGTTTGGACCAGAAACTAATATTGAATTAATTGGAACTGTAATAAAACTTGTTATTATAAATTATAAAAAGGTATTGCTTTGGAATTTTTCAGACTTCCAGAAATTCCTCAGTCCGTAAGACATGTACGACAATATTTCAGCCTGACTTATTCATGTATTTTAACCCAATACCAAACGACAAATCTTTAAGCTTGTCCAAATTGAAAGAAATTGCAGGCGACAATTTCAATGTGATGAAATTTCAAAATGTTATGACTTTTAAGGTAGAAAACATTGTGGGAAATGAAGAAATTGCTTGTCACATGCAATTTCTTCATTTTGTATGATGTTTTCCAAAGCATTTATCTTGTTGGGCGTCAAAAGGCGTCACTGTGAGGTAATGGTTTAAAGTTTCCAAAAATGTTCTCATTCCTACATTGATTTGTACGCAATGCATTGTGAATTAACTACTTTTAGTAATATGTTTAGGTCAAATTAATCAAATTGGTCCTTTGGTTTGACAGATTCTTTTTCAGACTTACACATTTTCAGACCTCGTCAGACTGAATAACTGACACTGTGTCTGAACTTTCGGGAAGTGTGCTTTTGAGCTCGTCTTAAGAACGATGTGGTCTAGGAAAGCTATTCACTTTTTTCGTTGAAAAGCGATATATTGTGGTTGTGTGATGTACGCCATGTGTTGTCGTTAACCCATTACCAGACAGCCACATTTTAGACTGATCCAAATTCAAAGATGTTGCAGATGACAATTTCAAGTGATTGATTTATATATTTTGTTGGTCTTTTCAGATAGAAATCATTGTTGAAAATGAAGAAATTGCTTGTTACAAGCAATTACACATACTTCATTTTCCACAATGTTTTCCAAGTGTCATTATCTTATGGGGAGTCAAAAACAGTGATCATGTGGTGATGGATTAAGGTATACAGCCCACCATTAAAACACCACTTTCTAGCTAAACGAAATGCATCAAATTACACACACTTCATGTGCGGATCTAGAGGTGGGGTCAGGGGGTCATGACCCCCCCCCCCCATGGAATTGGCTAAAAATTGAATTTTGACTATATAACTTCTCATTAAAAGCCATCATTTTGGGCTGGGCTTTGACCCCCCCCCCGGAAAAATATCCTGGATCCGCCCTTGCACTTGTAAATACACTTCACATGGTGTTTGTCTAACAATATGTCAATAAGTCCAATCAAAAGCAATATTGTACATTTTACACCTAATTATTGCAAAGCCAGAACAGAAGTTGTATTTCATTGTGGTAATTCTGTGTTGAAATGTGTTGATAAGTATACCAGTGTTCTACCCAGCCCAATAAGCTATATCGGCCCCACTACAGCTTCATGTAAATCAGTGTAATGCTCCTACAGCTTCGAAACTATCCCACAGCTTAATTTCTTCAAAATGGTCACCAAAGAGAGACATTTAGAGGTATTTCATTTCAAAAACTGATAAATGTTGCATCCTTATAAACTAAAAGGTACTAATTCTGTATAAAAAACATTATGGGAAAAGAAGAAATTGCTCAAATTGAGCAATTTCTTCTTTTCCCATTATGTTTTTATTCACTATTATTTGTATGAACACAATGCCACTACGGCTTCAAAATATTCTGCGGAAGGTTCTGTATACGTATTTAGATCTTGTTTTACATGACCATTTGGATGACAATGTTACAGCAAAAGCCGTATCTTTGAAAGCTAACCGTGCTCTTGGCCTTTTGATTGCAAAATGCAATGTAATAGGCGGCTTCACCTGCGATGTTTTTACAAAGCTTTAAGCCTCTCTTACAACCTGTCGTGCGTCCTTAAAAATCGTACGTTTTAAAACTCTGCAAAATCGCACGATTTATAAAGACGCACGACGGGTTGTAAGAGCGCCTCAAAATATGTACATTCAAAGCATGTCAAAAGTACGATTCTCTTTCCAGAAAAGAACGCATTTTTGTAAATTTTCTGGAATTTCATTATGATGTTCCCTGAGTCACACGCACGTCTGTCGTACGTATTAAGCACTTCTGTCTTGCGTGCTCCTTACGTTCTAAAAGACGCAAAATGGTCGTAGCAAAGAATTGTGCAGTCAACTCTTTGCTGCGTGCAGTTTGCGTCGTGGTTGCGTCCACCAAAATTGTACGTTGCACGTGCGTGCATCGCACGACTAAACGTACGTTTTAGACGCAGACTGCACGCAGACCGCACGCAGGAGCACGTACGACCGGTTGTAAGAGAGGCTTTATGACTCTCTGGTCTGGCCGGTTATAGAATATGGCTCAGCAATTTGGGGTGTGAAGTCCTTTTCTTGCATAAATTCAGTGCAGAATAGGGCAATGCGCTTTTTAGCTCACCTGAGCAACATGCTCAAGGTGAGCTTTTGTGATCACCCTGTGTCCGGCGTGCGTCGGAAGTCGTCAACAATTTCTTTAAACATCTTCTCCTCCTTAACCGCTGGACCAATTCTTACCAAACTTGGCAGGCATGTTCCTTGAGTGACCCTTTTCAAAACTTGCTTTCAAATTTTTGATTTGTCAAAAAATGCGGGCGTGGCAGGGCAGGGCTTATCAGACTTAGAGAAATTGTTAAATAATTCTTCAAAAATCTTCTCCTCTCTAACTATACAGTCAATTTTTACCAAAGTTGGCAGAAATGTTCCTTAAGTGACCCTTTTCAAAACTTGTTTTCAAATTTTTAATTTGTCAAAAAATGCGGGCGTGGCAGGGCGGGGCTTATCAGACTTAGAGAAATTGTTAAATAATTCTTCAAAAATCTTCTCCTCAACCATTGAGTCAATTTTTACCAAAGTTGGCAGAAATGTTCCTGTCTTTACTGCCTGTTGATGAATTTTTAATTCGTCAAAAAATGAGGGCGTGGCAGGGTGAGGCTTATCAGACTTAGAGACATCATTAAGTAATTCTTAAAAAATCTTCTTCGCCTTAACCAATGGATCAATTTTTACCAAACTTGGCAGAAATGTTACTTGGATGACCCTTTTCAATTTTTTTTCAAATTTTTGATTCGTCAAAAAATGTGGGCGTGGCAGGGTGGGGCTTATCAGACTAAATCATGAATAAATTCTTTAAAAATCAACCATTGGTCAAATTTAAACCAAACATGGCAGATCTGTTTCTTGAGTGACTGTTTTCAATGTGTGTTCAGGATTTTTTTGATTTGTCAAAAAATGTAGGCATGGCAGGGCGGGGCTTATCAGACTTGGAGAAGTTATTAAACAAATCCTTGAAAATTTTCTTCTCCTTAACTGTTGGACAAATTATATCAAATTATCCAGGAATGTTCCTTGGGTTCCCCTTTTTAATTTTTTTTACAAATTTTTGATTGGTTGAAAATGTGGGCATGGCAGGATGTTTATTCGACTAGGAGAAATGACAAAAAAATTCTTTAAAAATCAACTGTTGGGCCAATTTGAACCAGGGATGTTGCTCGAGTGAGTCTTTTTAACAAAAAAAATGTTTGTGAATTTTTGATTTGTTAAAAAATTTGAGTGTGGCAGGGTATGGCTTATCAGACTTCAAAAAATCATAAAGAAATGCTTCAAAAATCAACCATGGGGGCCAATTTAAACCAAGAGAACAAAATGCTTATTGAGTTACTCTTTTCAAACACTTGGTTATAAATTTTTGATAGGATAATAAATGTTGATGAGGCAAGGAGGGGCTTATCATATTAAGCGTATTAATGCCTGTAATGTATCATTCTGGTGTTTCAAAATTGTAAATTGTTAATTATAAAAGTTTAATCCTGATTATAAAAATCAAACTGGAACAGCACATGATATTCAATTATGCAAATGCTACTACATGCAATATGATTGAATACCAATTTGACTTCATTGTCTTCATTGGAAATTATGAAACTTAATTTGCAATAATTTGATACGACATACATATTTGTTTACAACAAAATTTATATTGTACACCATCAAATACAGGAAGAACTCAGGTGAGCGATATCAGTGCCTTTCAGGCACTCTTGTTTTTGATGAGTTCTACATTTTGTAGTTTTAGAAAGAAAGGCTTGATGGGGATAGTTTACTGAGATGAGCGTTTTAAGGGCCACCATGACTCTCTTGTAATTTCTTGTTAACATTTCTTTCTAAATATTGTCAATACATGATATTGTTAATAGTTAAACAGTTTGTCCTGGGTTCTTTACTATTATTACCCTTGGCATGTAAAGATGTGATTTTATTCCCTTAACCCTTTCCCAAACAAGACCTGGTTTTGACGTCCCTAAGAGAATAGGCTTGAGAAAACATTGGAACAAAAGAAGAAACTGCTGATAATCAGCAGTTTCTCCTTTTGTCCCAATATTTTCTGTGCTATATTTTACACAAATTATAGCTATTTTAGCATCCATTTGATTGTCTGCAGCCACTTTCATATTGGACCACCACAAAATTTTGACGTTTGGTAACATATTGGACCACCACAAAATTTTGACGTTTGGTAACATATTGGACCACCACAAAATTTTGACGTTTGGTAAAGGGTAAAAGAATTTTAGAGGGCTAAACAGGATTCAGGCTATCAGTAGGTTATTCTGTTGGTCGGCCTGTCAACAAGATCCTGTCTGAATAATATAACCCTCTCCCAAACGACAAAATTTTAGAGTGATCCTCTTCGAAAACTGCCACAAATGGCAAAATCGATGTGATTAAAGACAGGATTTGTGTAAAATATGACACAAAAATATTGAGACAAAAGGAGAAACTGCTGGTTATCAGCAGTTTCTTCTTTTGTTTCAGGCCGCGGCCTTAGCGCAGTTGGTAGCGCATCTGACCCTTATACGAGAGGTCCCGGATTCGATACCCGGCCGCGGCTAATACCCTTTCTGACAAAATTGTCACCCACCAATGGGTTTGAAATCGTTAACCTAAGTGGGCGAGCAGCTGGAGGCTCGGTAAGGGTGTTGTGGTAGTACTGGTATGAGAAACAACAGGAATCCATGGGTAGGTGCTCCAGCCGCCGCGATATGACCCTGGTAGTTGAAAACGGCGTAAAACCCCAATAAACTCAAACTCAAACTCATTTGTTTCAATGTTTTCCAAAGCCCTTTCTATTAGGGACGTCAAAACCAGGTCTTGTTTGGGAAAGGGTTAAAGAATGTGTGAGTAAGGTCCCCCTGATTTGATGAAAAATGCTTTTCCATCAAATCCAGAAATCCTACAGTTTATTTCCGACTTGCTGCAAACTTGGCAGTTCGAGTCTGGATAGCTCAGTCGATACCGTCTGAGTCTCTCAATCCAGGGGTCGTGAGTTTGAACCCTGCTTGACCTGTATCAATTCTGACATTTGACAAAAGTCACCTGTCTCTCATCAAAGGGTGTTAATCATCTATGTGAGAGAAATTAGCTGTAGGCTCTGTTTGGATATTGTTATAGAATAGGGGATTTCATTCGACATGGCGCTGACTGTTAAATTATGTATAACACGTTCATATTTTGCAAATAATCTAACATACATCAAAAGACTTGTATCACAGTACACAGATATAAAATGTATGCAAGAAAGTAATACTGAATAGTTATAGGAAAAATCTCAGGTGTGTAATTTACGATTATCAAATCTAAAGCTGTGCCATGTCAATTAAAATCTGAAATACTGGTGCGAGAAATACCAGGAATCTCTTAGATGCTCCCGCATGACCATAGCAGTTGAAAACGGCATTAAATCCCAATGAATCAATTCAGATTCAAACTCGGCAGAAATGGGCATTCGGACATGAAGATGTGCAAGAAGAAACCTTCGTGAAATCCCACCCAGAATTTCTGAGTTATCATGGCCCTCTTGTTTCATTTACCACAATGTTTTCTACTTAAAAAGACAAAATAATTAAAAAAAAAATCATTCACTGGAAATTGTCGACTGCAAAATCTTTGAATTTGGAAAAGTCTTTTTTTCTGGTTTGGTAATGGGTTAAGGGGCATTTTCACAGATCCTGGCTTTTTTGCAGCACAACCACTACCAAAGTTTCTGTCAGATATCGTCGGTGGGAAGTCAAAACCTCGTAACTCCAGCTTTTTCAAGCTGGAGTTACGAGGTTTTGACTCCCCACCAACGATATGCTCCATACTTATACAAACTGTGTTTTTGGACCTGTAGATGCGGAACATATAACACGCAATCTGATCATAATCAGGTATCAACTTACAATAACATTAGACAGGGACAAGTTAGGGACATATTTTATGGACTTTTCTTCTACCAATCAGATAAAGGCTTTCATGATTATGAAAGTGATTTTAACAGAAAACGAAGCCACAAGGACATCACATTTTAGAGCAGAACCATGTGTTTGCACGTGCTGTGTATGGTGAATTATACTTAACATAAGAGATTTGATTAGAGTTAATGTATTCGTTTTCGGGTTTTTCAACTTTATAGAAGACGGCCACCTAACTGATATCTGTCAAATGGTACTGTAATTCAACGTCGGATTTTTTTTTACTCACCTCCGCACATAGTGCTCGAGGTTAGGTATAGTGATCGGTCCGTTGTCCCGCGTCCGTTTGTCTATGCGTCCGTCAACTTTTTACAAAAAATATGGTTAGAATTCAGCCAAATTTCATATATATGATCCTTGGGTCGTCCGTTTTCAAAATACTTAAAAGAATTGGAATCTGGGCCAGAATCGGGTCAAAAAGTAGGTCTCTATGTCAATTTTTTTAATCTTCTTTTTGCTAAATGGGCCTCATTTTTTTGCTGAATCATTATGAAAATTGTTCAGAATCTTGATCACATTAATGTAATGCCAGGTCAAAAACTAGGTAACTAGGTCAAATATTATATAATCCCTCTTTTATTTTACTCTTGAAGTTCCAAGTTTGGCCCAAACTTTGTCAAAATTGTCTTGAATGTTTATCTTGATGATATCTAGGCTATGTCATTTAGGGGGTCATGCTAGGTCATTAGCTAGGTCACGCGGTCAAATCTTATAAAATTATTCATTTTGCTCTGGAAGTGCCAATTTTGGTCCATACTTTGTCATATATGTCATGATCAAGATTGGGTCATGTGAGGTTAAAATCTCTAGGTCACAAGGTTAAATCTTTTAAAATCTTTCCTTCTGCTCTAGAGATGCCAATATCGGCCAAAACTGTCAAAATTGTCATGAATGTTTATCTTGATGTTATCTAGATTATGTCAAGAAATGGGTCATGCCAGGTCATTAACTAGGTCACGATGTCAAATTTTGTAAAATCCATCCTTTTGTTCTGGAAGTGCCAATTTTGGTCCAGACTTTGTCAAAATTGTTCTAAAGGTTTATCTTGATGTTATCTGGGTCATGATCAAAGGGGGTTCATGCAAGGTCAAAATCTAAGTCGCAATGTCAAATACAAATATGTATGATTGAATCTTGTGTTTTGCTCTAGAGCTGGAGATGCCAGTTTTGGCCAAAACTTTGTCATAATATCCTAAATACTTCTTGGTATCTTTGGTTATGTACAAAAACGTGGGTCATGTTCAAAAACTAGGTCATTACGTTAAATCTTGTGTTTGCTCTAAGAACCAAAATACATGCTTTATCATTGTGAAAATTGTTCAGAATGTTTATCTTGACGATATCTGGGTGATGTAAAAAGTGGGTCATGCAAGCTCATGAATAAACTTCGTCACTAGGTCAAAATTTTGTTTTTTCTCGAGGATCCAAAAGTTTTACCTAATCAACATGAAAATTGTTCATGTTACTTATCTTGATGGTATCTGGGTCATGTTAAAAGTGGGTCATGCAAGGTAAAAATCTAGGTTACTTGGTCAAATCTTGTTTTAGCTCTAAGTATCTATTAAATATTAACTCATCTTTGTGAACATTCTTCAGAATGATGCTATATAGGTCTTATTTAAAAGTGGGTCATGCGAGTTGGAAGTTCGCATGCTGTTTGTCTCAAATTCCTCTCAGGTGAGCGATGTAGGGCCGTCTTATCACCTCAATTGATAGACTTCTAGTTCATTTAATCCTATCTTATGTTTGCTAACAGTCGATCGTTCATAAATAAAATCTCCGAAAAGACCATTTTACATGTCTCTTTACGAAAAGTATTGGAAAGTATTTTAGGCAAAAGAAGTAAATGCTGATAACCAACATTTTCGTCATTTGACCCAGTGTTTTGTTCTGTATTGTACTCAAACTCTATCTGCATGAGCTCACGGCCATGGCGCCGTTGGTAGCCGAACGTTTTTAGCGCAAATATTCGTAGACTACGGGACTCTAGTCACCAGGGTGTCGGTATTTGCGTTGGCGTCGGCAAAATGCTTTGGTTAAAATTTCATATGCAAGTTTGTCAATTCCCTGTTTCTATTAAGGCTATTTCTCTGAAACTTAGTACATACCTCTGTGACCATAATATCATCCTCTAGACAATGATTCATTACTCTAATATGTAATTAAGTGCAATGTATACATGTACCCATCTACACTTGGAATTGTTCACTATCCAGCACTTGATAGTCGCGCTTGGCTGTCCTGAGATAGCCATTGTGAGCTCACCTGAGCACAACGTGGTCAGTGTGAGCTAATTTGATCGCGCACCGTCCGTCGTCCGTCCGCCTGTATGTCTGTCCGTACATCCAAAATTTCTCCGTCTATATCATTGGGCCAAGGCTTATCAGACTGATAAATCGTAAGACAAATATGGACATTGTACATATCAACCGTTGGGCCAATTTGAACAAAACGTGACAGAAAAGTTTCTTTAATGACTTTTCAAGACGTGTTCATTAATTTTCATTGATCAAACAAATATGGGTGTGGTAGGGCTTGGCTTATCCGAATTTGAGAAATAGTTAGATAATACTTCAAAACGGTCTATCCCGTAACCATTGGGTCAATTTACGCCAAACTAGACAATGTCCTTTTGGTGACCAATTGCAAAATTTATTCGCGAATTTTAGTTCCATCAAAATATTTGGGTCTGGCGGGGCGGGGCTTAGCAAACTCGGAGCAATCACAGGAAAAGTCTGGAAAAATCAACCGTTGGGCAAAGTTGAACCAAACACGACTGGAGTCTTTCTTCAGTGACTCTTTTCAACAGTTGTTCTAGATTTATTGATTAGTCACAAAAATCGATTTTGGCAAATTGGTTGTGCATGCAAGATCTTAGAAGATATTCCTTATATATAGTAACATTTCTTTGAATTTGAAAAAAGGCCTTTTTTGCCCATGCCATCTTTGTTTGTGATTAAGGACCACCATAATTCACTTGTTTGAGACAAGCTTTCGTATATCGCTGCTTTTCAACGAAAATCTCTAAAATGTAGTTTAAAACATGCTGTAGTTACGAGGTTTTTGTTGAAAAGCCACGATATGCAAATTATGTTTTCCAGGGACAACTTGTGGTTATTATGTATTTCTCCAAAGTTTCATTTCTTTTTCAAAACATATTTGTCTGTGAGTGGATTAACCCTTTCCCAAATGACAAAATTTTAGGGCGATCCAATTTGAAAGCTGCTGCAGATGATAAAAATGATGATAATAAAGACATGCTTAGTGTAAGATATGGCATGGAAAATATTGAGACAAAAGGAGAAACTGCTGGTTATCAGCAGTTTCTTCTTTTGTTTCAATGTTTTCCCAAGCCTGTTCTATTAAGGACGTCTTGTTTGGGAAAGGGTTAAGTAACATTTTGTATCGTTTCAGTTCCAAAGACAAAGACATTTTACACAGGACGAAAGGTGGATATCTTTGAATTACTTCATATGGAACCTTTGAGACGACACTAACCAAGTTTTACACTGTCTTTGAATTGGCTGAGCGGATGCAACACGGCGGCGCCCAAGATGAGACTGGAATAATGAAAACACGCCAACAAGTTCTTTAATGGTCTGATCAGTCCTAAATCACACTATTCATGTATACAAATACAATGAAACAAATGCGATAACAAATGTGTTTTATACAGACATTAGATTAAAGGAATAAGATGGACCGAACTAAAAGAAGAAGCTAAAGATCAGACCCAAGACCATTGTAATTTTAGCGAAAAAGAATTCAAAAGTTTATCTCGGGTTGAAAAAAAAACAACACACGGAATAAGCATACCGTTCAGAAGTCATATAAACATGACACTCATGGACAAGTATATATATCCGTTAGTGACTTAACCCTTTCCCAAACAAGACCTGGTTTTGCCGTCCCTAATAGAAAATTCTTGTGAAAATTTTGAAACAAAAAAGAAACTGCTGAACCAGCAGTTTCCCTTTTTGTCTCAACATTTTCTGAGTCATATTTTACACAAATTCTTTCTTTAATAACACCCATTTTGTCATTTGTGGCCCTTTTGAAGGGGATCACCCTATTTTTGTCGTTTGGGAAAAGTGTTAACGAGACGCAAACAACTACAAACTTGTGAGAAGCTATGAATTTGTGGAAAATATTTTACACGGTCTGGAAACATAGCGGAACACACAGCAACATATACTGGTAAGAAGCCATTTACATGTAATTGAATAATTTGTGGAAAATGTTTCAAAATGTCAGATTTCCTACCGATGCATATACAATAATAGAACCAGTGTAATGCTATATAATTGTGACATGAGTGGAAAACAGTCTGATCAATTAGCGACACACACAAAAATCCATACTGGTGGGAAATATTGCAAGTGTGACTTTTGTGGAAAATGCTTTACATAGTCTTCGAATTTGGCAAACACAGAAGTATACATACTGGAGATAAGCCATATACAGTCGACACTCGTTATGTCGACATCGGATGAGTCGAATTTTCGCTTAAGTCGTAGTGAAAGTCTGGTCCCGTCAATTGATATTTAAAGAATCCAACGAAACAATTTCTTGATACGTATAGCCATTGAAATATAGTAGGATAAGGAAAGAAATTGCTCATATCGAGCAATTTCTTTCCTTTTCCTACTTTATTTAAATTATGAACGAGGTTGATGAGTAGCAAAATTAGTAAAATATCAGTTTGATTAGTCGAACTTCGGATATGTCGAGGTATTTTTACGGCCCGTCTGACTTCGACACAACGAGTGTCGACTGTTAATAAAACATCTGTTGAAAATGTTTTACACAGTTTGGTCACGTGGATAAACTCACAAGAATACATACTGGAGAGAAATCATATAAATGTGACATTTGTGGAAAATGTTTCGCTCGTTCTGATGTTTTAGAGAGACATACAAGAATACATTCTGGTGAGAAGCCATATAAATGTGACATTTGTGGAAAGGTTTTTACGGAGTCTGAAAAATTAACAAAACACTCAAGAATACATACTGGTGAGAAGCCATACAAATGTGACATTTGTGGAAAATGTTTTACAGATCCCAGTGCCTTAAAAACATAAAAGAATTCATACTGGTGAGAAACCATACAAATGTGACATATGTAGAAAATGTTTTACAGTGTCCCGTTCCTTAAAAAAATCATAAAATAATTCATACAGGTGAAAATCTATATGAATGAGTTGAATGCGACAGTTGTTGAAAATCTTTAACCCTTTCCCAAACAAGACCTGGTTTTGACGTCCCTGATAGAACAGGCTTGGGAAAACATTGAAACAAAAGAAGAAACTGCTGATAACCAGCAGTTTCTCCTTTTGTCTCAATATTTTCTGTGCCATATTTTACAAAAATCATGTCTTTATTATCATAATTTTTGTCGTCCGGAGCAGCTTTCAAATTTGATCACCCTAAAATTTTGTCGTTTAGGAAAGGGTTAAAACAGACTTCCAACTTAGCAGGACACTGACGAATACATGCAGATGGAAAACCGCTTAATCCCGAGATTTGTGGAAAGGGATTTTCTTTGATTTCGCACTTGTGACTGCAACGTCTACTTGGTGATTCACACAAAAATACATATGAGCCGGGATCCGGAAAAAGCGTCCCATAAATACAACGTACTGTAGCATTTTTTAAAAAAATAGCATTTTTAAAAAATGAGTTTCAAGATCAGCCTGTTGTCAACTGCAGTCCAATATGCACCCATGCTGCTCTCTTTTTTAAGTTTTACAGGTCACGAAGAAGCTATTAGAGAACAATGTGGATCCTGATCAGACTGTGCGTATGCACAGGCTGATCTGGATCTATGTTGGGCTCAAAAGCCTTAAGGGACGTTTTCCAGATCCGAATCAATGATAGATTGATGACAAAGGTTCTGTCCTGCCAATCTGTCTGTTGTCCGGTTTACTCACATAACATGTAAAGGTAGTCCATCCCTAGTGATATTCGTGCGGCATCGTAATCATTCGTAACTTAGCCCATCATTTGGAACTCCAAGGACAATTCTTTCGAATCATTTTTTGGATATAAGTCGTGGATCTACTTTCAGACTATGAATAGAATAGAATAGAACAACAACAGAAAACGTTCGTCCGTAACTAATGTCAGCAATAAAGCGACACTGATACCGAAATTCATCGTATGCAGTTTCAGTGTCCTCTCATTTTAGAATGATTTCATTCTGCAAGTCCAGTAAGTTGCCATGGTTGTTAATTTGGATGTCATCGAAAACTACATTATGAAGCGTAATAGCTTCCGGCTAAGAAATCGTATTTTTCTTAACATTTCTTGAATTTTCTTCATACACATACTTCCGTGTCGATAATTCGATCTTCGATGGAATTATCCGAGGTGTTCCAAATGTAAGCCTATCTGATATATGCGGACATGTTACGATTTAGCAAAAAAATCAGTACCTTCCTTTGCCTAATGTTTACGACTTCTCCCGAAAATTTCCGACGTCGCTTGAATCTTATTAGCGGTAGACTACCTTAACACACGCCGTAACGTTTGAATCATAAATGACTTGGCTTTTAAAGTGACATTTCCACATTTATTTCATTTTTTAAAAGAACGTCTTGATGCAAAGATTGTTTATTCTAATGGGAAGATATATGCTATCTGTGTATTGAAGTTGTTATTTATAAGCGAAAAATACGCCTTTAAAGTTGAGACAGTAATGACCAATTCTATGTAAATCTGAACTGTTGTCCACAACAATTTGTTTAATTTTAGCACAAAAATAAATATTTCTCGTAAACGGTTCAATATATTGACTCGAAATTTTCAGAATTTTCATAAGAAAAGATGCTCTTTCAGATAGAATAAAAGTAAATTTTGTGTAAAAATAATCGTGAAATGTCACTTTAAAGTTTACATCTGCCAGTCAATATAGGGTTGCTGGTGTTCAATAAATAGAGCTTATCATGTGTGGTAAGGCTGTTCTTTTTTATATTTTTGTGTTAGACTTTCAATATGTGCGTTTACCGCGGCCATATCGCAGTTGGTAGTGTATCGAACTCTTACTCATGAGTAGGGTTGAAACGAGGAAAGAATATCTACCCATGTACCCGTCTAACAATTAGCCACTGGTACCCTTGTACCCGCACAAATGGATAATTTGTGAATTTAGATAGCTGAAGCCAATTGTAGTATCTATAGGAGAAACCACCAACGGGAACATGCAGACGAGTTGACTTGCTGATATCATTGGACATGGCACTGATCTTAGGCAAGACATGTTCATACTTTGCAAATAGCACGACATACATCAAAGGGACTTACATCATAGAAAGCAAGAAAATATCGTCGCTTTTCAACTAAAACCTCGTATCTGCAACTTGTTTTAAACTGCAGTTACGATGTTTTCGTCGAAAAGCAGTGATATGGCTGAACTTTTTTTTTTGGGGGGGGGGGGGGGGAAGCTCAAATGTGTAATTTATGATAACAAACTTATAAAGCCCATACTGCGTCCTATCAATTGAAATCAGTGACATTTCAGAATTACTTTTACATAAATTTTACTTTTGTTCTATCTGAAAGAGCATTTTTCTTATGAAAATTTTGAAAATTTCAAGCCAAAATATTGGACCGTTTACGAGAAATATATATTTTTGTGCTAAAATTTAACAAATTGTTGTGGACAACAGTTCAAATTTATATAAAATTTGTCATTTCTGTCTCAACTTTGAAGGCGTATTTTAAGCTTATAAATAACAACTTCAAAAAACTGATAGCATTTCTACGCATTAGAATAAACAATCTTTGCATCAAGACATACTTTTGAAAAATGAAATAAATGTGAAATGTCACTTTTATACTGGTATGAAAAACGACAAGAATCCACGGTCTGGTGCTGCTTCTGTCAGTGCAATCAACCAATGAATTATTCAATCTTCATTCATTCATTCATTCATTCATTCATTCATTCATTCATTCATTCATTCATTCATTCATTCATTCATTCATTCATTCATTCATACTATTAATCAATCAATCGACCAACCAATCAATCAATCAATTCATTAATTAATCAACGCGCTCTTCAGAAAAAATGGATCAGTCAGAATTAAACAGGCTTAAAGACTCGGCCACACAAGCAATTCCGGGTAAGGGCAAACCGAGGATTTTTTCCAGGGGGGTCCAAGCTCAAATGGTGGCTTAAAGTGTGATGAAAAATAGTTGCTTTTCAACGAAAACCTTGTAGGGTAAGTAGGGGCAAAACGCCCAGGTGGGGTCAAACGCCCACCCCTATTATTTCGTCACTCATTATGTCAATTGATATTTGTCTTGATTTTACACTTGAAGTATTCTTTTAGAAAGATGCCCATGAAATTTTTACATCTAAACGTCATTCAATTATCAGTATGCGAATAATTGTTTATTTTGCATATGTTTGATCTAATATTTGGGTAATGGGTTTTCTTGTGTATCTTATTTCAGTCCGAGTATTCAATCAACCAAAATGCATTTTATATTTATATGTCCAATTGGTCGCCTACACAAAAAGATAAAAAGAAAAAAATATCAACACATTTTTTTCTCTGGCCAAATTAAATCACCCACCCCCTTTGGGGCAAAACGCCTATGCTGCTTTGGGGCAAAACGCCCACACTGGGCGTTTTGCCACTTCCAAGGGCTAAATAGTGGGCGTTTTGCCCCTTGTATGGATAAGTAGGTATTCAGAAGTACTAAAATCTTCCTTTAAACTCGAAGAATGACTAAGGTTGGTACATATGACGAAATCCATTTACATTTCGTTGTCTACAAAAGAAAAACTGGCAAAAAAGACCGACTTTTCGCGAATATATCAAACTTTTATGTCACCTGATGGATCCATGTGGGACAAAACGCCCATGAAACGTCGATTTTGTGTTAAAATCAGGCAATAAGACCATTTAATCTATACTCCTCACAAAAAGTTAAGCAACAAAGATGCTTTTCTTTCTCAAATGTGTTTTATCACATCTAATGATCTATGTTTTATACAATACAAAGTTGGGGTCTTATTACACAAAATACGTTAAATGATTGGGAAAATCATCAAATAATAACAAAGTTACAGATCCTCGAAAACCGTCCTGACGAAACAATGGTGCAAAAAGTCACTCGCCAGCAATTCAGAATGTGTAAAAAGTTGTTTTCCGGCCACTTCAGGCCATGATCGAACATCAAGTACCTGGTATGACCCATACGATGTTCAACACACGCCCGAACACACCTTGGCATCATGCAGATTTGTCTGTCTAATGTCCGTTGTGGATTGATCCTCCATTCTTCCTGCAAGACCTGTTGCAGTTCATCCATAGTGTGTTGGCGAACATGCTGACCATAGACACGCCCTCAAAGAATGTCCTATGTTTGTTCTATCGAATTAAGGTCTAGAGACGTAGCAGGCCGGTCTAAATGTCTGATGTTGTTGGTCCACAGAACTTCAGTCACAATTCCAGAACGATAGGGACGGGCATTACCTTCCATTAACATAACAGTTGGATCTGTTTACTGTGCCAGAAGGATGATAACAGGCGAGATGATCTCGTACATGCACCTTACACCATTCATTGGACCTCGTCTGATGACAACCAGCTCTGTTCTGTGGCAAATACTGATACCTCTCCAGACCATCAAACCCCCACGCCATATTGGTCGTGTTCAGCGATGTTACAGTCGGCAAACCGTTCATTACCGTTTCTCCACACACGTGTCATGCCATCATTAGAATCAAGGCAGAATCCTGACGAGTCAGTTAAGAGTTTATGACGCCAACGAGTGACCCTCAGTTTTGATGTTGATGTTCCAATATTATCTTTGCCGTCGATGTTTTTGGGAAAGTTGGATCCGTTGAAGTGGTATCGTGGACCTTAGACTTTCTTTGTGAAACATGTTCCTCACGGTTTGGATGGAAAGTCTGTTTCTTGACACCCTCTGAAGGTCATTTTCCAGCGACCTGGCCGTTGTAAGCCTGTTCCTACGGACTAAGGTTGCAACGTTACGGTCTTCACAAGGTGTTGTTACTGTTAGACGACCTGAACGTGGTCTCTCTGACATCTGTCCAGCTAGATTGTATTGGGTTATTGCTCTTCAGTCAATACTGCGATGAAAATTTAAGTGAATGGCAGCAGCAGTCTTGGTTGCCCCACCCTGTAGCATTCCAACAATTTGAGCCACTTCATTTGGAGTCAAGTGACGTATTGGCATGATTCAAATGTTGATGACATCAAAGTTGTCAAATTGACGCGTTTTAAGCACATACGGAGATAATGCCAAGTTTGAAATCCGTACATGCGACACATTTTGCATGCATGTTTTGGGGGTGAGTGTGTTCTAATCACGTGATAGCTGTTATTGGAAACGATAGCATTCAGTATTCTTTTAAGTGTATTTAAGCATAGATATGGCTGTCCGAATAACAAATCTGTGCAAAAATTTCCGCGTGTATAAAAAGAATATTGAGAGAATTACTTTTGTTGCTTAACTTTTTGTGAGGAGTATACTTTAAAGGGGCCTTATAAAGAACATAACATCAGTATGTGTTTATTTGACTGATATGAAGATGCTGCAGACAAAGGACAGTAACACGTAACCACTTTTATAGACAAGTAAATTATGCCCAAATCTAGCCTTTACGCTTGATAAAAAAATGTTGAAAATATGATAAAACCCATCCAAAATATATTTTTCCTAGTATATTAATTACAAACTAATCATATTCCTATTTTCCCCCAGATATTTTCAAAATATTTTTTTTATTTTTCATATGGGGCATAAAGCCCAGTGGTGGGCTTCATGCCCCACCCCCAAAGGCGTTTTGCCCCGAGGGTGGGACAAAAAGGCCAAATTTCGAGAAAAATTGTTTTAACGGCAGTCATTTTTTAAATCAAATGACAAAGCTGTTTTGTGTATAGACAATTGGGACAACGGGCAAAGTTTAATTTCACGTGGAAACATTTACATTATACTTTGTTTGTTTTGTGCTACAGCGCTCTTTCCTTAAGGGGGGCGTTTTGCCCCTCCTTACCCTAACTGCAGCTTGTTTTAAGCTGCATTTACGAGGTTTTCGTTGAAAAGCGGCCATATGTAAAGTTATACTGAAATTATAGAAGAAGAAGAAGAAAATATTTTATTATAGTGACATGTGTGAAATTACAATGGTACATATTTTACAATATATTTGAATGCTATAATGCACACCCGGCCCATTGGGCCTATAAGTCACCTTTTGCCAAATTACAAAATTTTGTCTCTTCCAGTCGAGGTATTCCTTATCCACATATATATAAGTCAAATTCATTGGGAATAATTTAAATTGGGAGATGTTTTGAAGGTCAGCTAGCACGTACATGCTAGCTGATTTTCAAACATCAACCAATTTATTATCGTTAAATTTTGATAAGGTTTCAATTAGTTAGCTTTCTTTTCTATTGTCTGGTATTTGAAATAATTAAGGATGAGAGATGATGAATTGATAAAATTTTAGACTGTACAATACTAAAAATGCAACGATGTATATAGAATATCTTTTGGCATTTCATAATTACTAGTTACCAAATAGTAGTAAATGATACTACAAGGAATACAATCAATTATTACGAATGAAATCACGACCAATGTTACAAATGAAGAAATACACAAACGCTTTCAATAGCGAGGGTTATTTCAACAAATGTATCCTCGTCAGCTGATTCATGGAAACACTACAGCAACTCAATTTGACTCGTATACTGCTCTTCTCCGTTTTGCAAAAGCCTTTGAAATGAACTTTGCTACACTACGTGGGTAATTTTTGACCAAAAATATCATTTTGTCATTGTCACTTAAACCATTTAAGCTGTCTTCATTTAGATATTGTTGTCTGATATCGTTATAATGATTACATTGAATTAGAAAATGGCATTCGTCTTCAATGCAATTAGAGTTGCACATCTTACAAAGTCTTTCTTCCAAACGTTCTCCAACGTAACGTCCCGTTTCAACACGTAGGGGTAGAATACCGCATCTGAACTGTGCCAACATCGATCGTTCATATTTTTCTAGGTTTAATAAGGCGTAATTTTCAACTTGTTGTTCAACTTATATGGTCAAAATTTAATTTCTCGGACAATGCCAAGGGGTCGGGGTCCGGACCCTCCTGACCCCCCCCCCCCCTCTAGATCCGCCCTTGCCGGGTCACAATACTTCAAAGAGCACGTCCATGAAATGTGACCCGTTTTGTGCGGCATATTTCCACGGTGGACAATCACGTGACAGGAATTTGGGTAATTCTTGATCAACTTGGAGCAGTTTGAAGCACAGTAGGTGAAAACTCACGAATTGCATGATATGATCTAGATCTATAAAACGAATCAGTCGACGACAACCGAAACTTGTTTGGTCGTCAATAACCTTTTTATCAAATGATTTAAAAAAAGATACTTCACATTTAGCAAATGAAGAAAAAGAAGGAAAAAAAAAAAAAACAAAAAAAAAAAAAAGAATTTGCTTGATGTGGTAGGTCGGCCTTTAAAAAATCGGCCGACGACCAACCGAAATTTTGTTTAGTTGTCAATAACCTTTTTATAAACTGATTTAAAAAAAGATACTTCACATTTAGCACAACCCTGGTGTTTTCATACCTTCTCTAATTCTATCTCAGTGGCGGATCCATGGCAGAGTGGGTTCGGGTGGTTCAAACGAACCCCCTCTGTAGCAAGATTATTTCATTTTCAAGCAAAAACTCAGTCACAGGAAAACGAACCACCTTTTTTGTATATTCGAACCCCCTCACAGAAATCCTGGATCCGCCGCTGTATCTATCTATCTCTGTTTACTGCCAACCCCTCTCGCGAGCGTTAAAGTCAGGACGTAAATTCTGGTCGGATCTGTAAGTAAAAAAATGAAGAAAAGTAAAAAAAATGACAGCAGACATGTCAGTGAAAATGATTCAAATATTTATTAATCGGTTATAATATATTGACATAATTAATTTATAATATCGAATTAACTTTCGCAAACGACAATAAGGCCCATGTCGGTCCAGTTTGAAAGCTATTAAAGCATGGAAAGTATCAAGACATTTTGACAAAGGTTGACAAGGCTCGAACCACTCACAACCACTTTAACCCTTTCCCAAACATCAAAATTTTAGGGAGGTCCATTATTAAAGCTGTTATAAACGACATAATAAGTGCTGATAAAGATAAGATTTGTGTAAAATATTGCACAGAAAATATTGAGGCAAAAGGAGAAACTGCTGGTTATCAGCAGTTTCTTCTTTTGTTTCAATGTTTTCCCAAGCCTTTTCTATTAGGGACGTCAAAACCAGATCTTGTTTGGGAAAGGGTTAAAGCATGGAAAGTATTGAGACATTTTGACAAAGATTGACAAGGCTCGAACCACTTACAGCCACTTTAATCCTTTCCCAAACGACAAAATTTAAGGGTGGTCCACTTCAAAAACTGCCACAAAATGACAAAATTTATGTTATCAAAGATTGTAGGCTATTTGTGTAAAATATGGCATAGAAAATATTGAGACAAAAGGAGAAACTGCTGGTTATCAGCAGTTTCTTCTTTTGTTTCAATGTTCCCCAAGCCTTTTCTATTAGGGACGTCAAAACAAGGTCTTGTTTGGGAAAGGGTTAAAACATACCCACAAGTTGACATCGTTGAACCTATCGAAGACAGCTAAACCCTTTACAACAAAACTATGTTTTTAAAAGTAGTTTTAAATGGATTCGGAAATTATTGAGACAAAAGAAGAAACTGCTGATAATCAGCAGTTTCTCCTTTTGTCTCATTAATTTCCGTGCTGTATTGTACACAAATCCTAATTTTAGTAACATATATTTTGTCATTTAAAGCAGTTTTTTTTCTTAAAAAATAGACACCCCCTCAAATTTGCTGTTTGGGAAAGGGTTAACAGTAATTATCCCCTAGCTGTACCATTGCGTCACCATATATCAGACAGACAGACGGAAAGATCGAGTTGCCTTAACCCATTACCAAACGACAAAATTTTGGTCTGTTCCAAATTCAAAGGTGTTGCAGACGACAATATCATATGCATTGAACTTACAAATTGTTGGTGTTTTTGTATAGAAAACGTGGGAAATGAAGAAATTGCTTGTCACAAGCAATTTCTTCATTTTCCACAATGTTTTCTTAAGCCTTTATCTTGTGGGGATTCAAAAGACGTCACTGTTTGGTAATGGGTTTTAAAGTTTTTAGAATGGGTATTAAAGGTTACAAAGGACAATAATTATCAGTGAACGATTTATCATTTATAACAGGCAGGACTATCTATGGGGGCGGTTGAAAGCCACATAAGTAATCTTCACGGAAAACACTAAAATTACACATAACCGACAGCTTATCAATAAATTATTAATTAGCAATAAAAACAACGAAATTTGTGAATATTTCGCCAAAAATAATCACAATTTGGTAAGTAAACTCTTTTTCAACATTTGAAGAATAGTAAAAGCGCAATGAACCTATTTTTCTGGTAAATAGAATGTACTGAAGACAAATTGTAATGTGTTTTCGCGTTTGAGTATTGAAAATGAACTTTCTTATAGAATCAGTCGGGATGACGTCATAGCCTCACTTTCATTTTTTCATCGAGGGTACAACCTCGGTCTTTATCGTTACGGGATACCAACTTTGAGGGAGATTATTTCAAAAATCCATCGCTAAAATTCATAAACAAAACTCTTTCTGTAAAGAATGTGATTTAAACTTTCTAACTACCAACGCATTTTTAATAATCAGGCGTAGTCGTCGAGATATTAATGCTGAAAGTTGGTTATGCTTCAACGAAAAAGACCGAAGCTTTCACCTCCACCGAATGAGTGCAGGTCCGCTGACGACGTTTTTGATTGGCTGAAAGAATTGTGCCGACCGGGTCAATTGCCATACTCAGTATGATACTGTCAGTCTTCCAGCTTCAAGAGGGGTTGAGCGGTTCAGATTAACCTGGTTATTTCATTTTCATACAGAAATTCAGTCGAATCGGTAATGAAAGGAAAAAGAATCATCTTATTTGTATATATTTGAATCCCCCCTCACAGATACTGGATCAGCAACAGCCAAATATGCATTTGTCCTGACCAAATATTTGTATCGGAAGGTAAAGAACACATTTACAATCTACAGCCTGGGTAATCATTTAATTATGGCTAGCTGTAGTGGCTGATTGTCGTTTCGGGAGAAACATGTGTTTTCATATTTCTATCTTGTTTTGGCAATCAGTGTGAATTCAAACTTAATAAGGTGATGCTTTCTCACATTTTCTATAATCATCATTGATGTAAACGTTCATTGTTATTTTTGGATTGTCATAATGTTGATAATTAGAACGGCCCTGACTCTATTGACACAGAGTTTTTCGGGTCATGAATTAAAGAGCTTCATTAAAGAGCTTATTGCACATAAAATCAGAATATTCTTTGATACAAATTCCTTTACTTAATGGTTTAAAAAAAATGTTGTCTGAATTTTGCAATCTATCTGGACGGTCGACCATACATGTTTAAAACTTTTGGAAAGCTTTGAAAGAAAAGAAGAAAATGCTGCAGACCAGAATTTCATTTTTTTTCATTTTGATGTGTTCCATTCTAAATTTCTGCGCACATGATATGAAAATCGGTAATTGCATACCAAAATACCAAATCAAAGAAAAATATTATATGAAAAAAAAATACCAATGAAAGGGTTCACTGCAGAGCTTTTTCGCCTATTTCATAGGGGCCTTTTATGGGCCCCATTCCCAATGCAAAAGGCACCAAATTTTTCCCCAATTTAGAAAAAAATCCCAAACCAATGCTTAAAAGATCTTCAAAACCCACTAAATATAATACTGGAATAACTTTGTAAAGAAGTTAGTGCCTTGAAAACAAGGAAATTAGACATTTAAACCTCTTATATGTTGTAGCTCTCCAACAACAAATGATAAAAAATAGCAGTTTTTACATTACTTGATTTTTCCCAAAATCAGTGTTTTGTCGATAAATTTTCCCAATTTTTTGTCAGGAGCTCTTTCCCAAAATGCCTGGAAAAAGCCTTTATCGCTGGATGTTTACATTCATGGCAGACTTCTCCCCAGTATAATTTGAAGCTGTAGTGTTGAATCTAGCTTGGCCTTCAAGGGGGCCCGATGGGCCTACAGCTCTTGGTCGAGGGGGTCATTCTACACAAATACTTATTGAATAACTAAATCTTATGTGGATTAACAATATATCATAATGGTAATAGGCCTTTTAGGCAAGTTAAGACATTATTTGCTTGTTTCCGATCAGAAAAGACTAAGGTTCTTTTGACCTAAGTGAGCCATTTGGGCCCAGACTCCCTTCAGAAGGGGGCCATTTTGGATTTCAGGGGGTCAAATTGGCCATGGCCCCCCTCTAGATTCAACACTGCTTACTTAACCATTTTCCGTATAGAGATAAGTTAGACAATTTCAATTTGAGAGTTATGCAGACGACAAAATGTAACAGCAAATTGCCAAAATATGATTGGATTTGTATTAACCCTTTCCCAAACGACAAAATTTTAGGGTGATCCACTTCAAAAACTCCCACAAATGACAAAATGGATGTTATTAAGATAGGATTTGCGTAAAATATGGCATAGAAAATATTGAGACAAAAGGAGAAACTGCTGTTTATCAGCAGTTTCTTCTTTTGTTTCAATGTTTTCCCCAAGCCTATTCCACCAGGGACGTCAAAACCAGGTCTTGTTTGGGAAAGGGTTAAGTAAGCTGAGGAAATATCCAGACAATGTTGATTACCACCATTTTCTCCAATTGCCTCAACGTTTTCTTAGCCTGTTCTAGTAAGGTCGTCAAAACAAGGTTATGTTTGGTAAAGGGTCACTAGTATTTGCTCATAGATCTTAAATGATGTGAACCGTCACGCTAAAAACGTGCTTCTGTAAGTCAAAAGAAAACAAAATGTGCTACATGTCATCCAAATTATTTGAATATCATTGAAGAGAACTAACGCTTAAATGGTTTTGTTACATTTTGTATTTACAGGATCTAACTTTTAGGAGAAACTGCAATGCACGCTGATTCTGAAAGGAAAATGGCCGATCTAGATGATCCAGATTTCGTTTATAATGCCAATGAAATAATGGATAGTCACAAAGGTTCCGTAAGTGTTTTTGACGAAAATTTAGAAAAAAGAGAAAACACAAGACAGAAGTTCTATAATTGTGACATTTGTGGAAAAGACATCAAAGGTTTGCGTAGTTTAAAAAGACACAGAAAAATTATTCATTCGGACGAGACACCATACAAATGTGAGATTTGTGGAAGTGCTTTTAAACGTTTGTTGACATTACAGATACACACAAGAATACATACTGGTGAGAAACCATATAAATGTGACCTTTGTGGAAAAGAATTTACACAGTTTGGACATTTAATGGGACACATAAAGATGCATATTGGTGAAAAATCGTATAACTGTGACATTTGTGGAAAGAGTTTTGCACATTCTCATATTTTGATTTCACACACAAGAAGACATACTGGCGAGAAAAAATATAAATGTGACATTTGTGGAAAATGTTTTGCAGATTCTTCCTCAATAGTGTCACACAGACGAGTTCATACTGGTGAAAAGCCTTATAAATGTGACATTTGTGGAAAATGTTATACACGGTCTGAACATTTAACAATACACAAAAGATCACATACTGGCGAGAAGCCATATAAATGCGACATTTGTGGAAAATGCTTTGCACAGTCTTCAAATTTGGCAACTCACAGAAAGATACATACTGGGGAAAAATCATATAAATGTGACAGTTGTGGAATATGTTTTATCAGTAGTGTAAGGTTAAAGAGACACACAAAATTACATAAAGCTGAGAAACCATATAAATGTAACATTTGTGGAAAATGTTTTGGAACTACTGCTTACTTAAGGTCACACATGCAAAGACATTCTGATGAGAAGCCGTATAGATGTGGCATTTGTGGAAAATGTTTTTCATGTTCTGGTGATTTAGGGAAACACACAAAATTGCATTCTGGAGAGAAGCAATATAAATGTGACTTTTGTGGAAAACGCTTTGCTTCATCTAATGAATTTAAGATACACAGAAGAATACATACTGGTGAGAAACCATATAGATGTGACATTTGTGGAGACTGTTTTACACAGGGTTCTAGCTTAAGAATACATAGAAGAGTACATTCTGGTGAGAAGCCATATAAATGTGACATTTGTGGAAAATGTTTTACCAGTAATTCAACTTTAACAAAACACACACGGATACATACTGGTGAGAAACCATATAAATGTGGCATTTGTGGAAAATCATTTAGCGATAATTCTGGTTTTAAAGTACACAAAAGAATACATAGTGGTGAAAGACCATATAAATGTGACATTTGTGGAAAGGGATTCATAGAATCTTCAGCTTTAATGAGACACAAAACAACACATAAGATCTACAAGTGAGAATTCTTGATATTCGTAAAAATCTCTCACTTCAGATCTCTTGAAAGTAAAATTCTGACAAGATATGCTAATTTTCTGATATATTAGGTCGAGAAATTTCTTCCAGGAGATCCCTGTAGGGATTTCACTACCTTTAAGCTTCCTAGCCTCTGGAAGTCGGAAAGCTCCACAATTCTATTTTTAAATTGGTCACTTCTGGTCGCCGCACAGTCGTTTTTGAGTGCGCCGAAAAAAAGTAGGTCTACCCTGGAACAATTCAAAATTGCTCAGATATCACAATTTTTGCAAAGATTTTCATTTCTAATTTGTTTTATCAAAATAGTGCAGCAGATTTCTCATAAGTGTAAAAGCTATTAACTTATCATTTTGACAAAAAGTTTGATTCTAACTGATATAGCAGACGACAAGTTCAACAAGATAGCAATTACTGCGAAACTGGTAATGTAATCGGACATTTCCGTAAAGCCCTATTAGAATCATTGAAATTCTACTTTTGACCTGTCGCTATTCGATTCCTCCAAAATTAGTTCTCCTTGTTCTATCACTTTGCCTTTGCGCATTTTACATCAGCATTGCTTAAAGCGTTTAAACACTTAGATGTGAAAAGCTAGTTTACATGCCCTAGTGCAATTGACCAAACGCCGACTGTCAATCAAAAACATCGATTAGCCAATGGACGATCAGAAAAATGTCATGCCCCGATTGTTCCACGTTGCACGTGTTACTGTATCGATTTATCGACTGACGATCAAAACAATCGACATGCCAATGGCAAAGGATTTTGTGCTAACAATAGATTAGGTTTTACGTTATGTTTTGGTAAACTGTCGGTGTTGTTATAAAATCTCGTAACTACGGCTTGATTTAAGCCTACGAGATACACGTACTATTTTGTTTGTCCGAGTTTACGTCAGGATTAACTGAATATAATCGTTCCCTCTTAACGATCCAAGCCCCATTGTTTGTCTTAAATTCTATGTTGGGCGGAGCGATCTTTTGATTGGCGTTTGGTCAATTAATTTACAGTATGCATTATGCTTTGTTCAACCACAATGTTAAAGTAACGGTGTTATACGGACTTGGAGCGTTCTTGAGTAAATACAAATTAAATTTTCATGAAATATTGATCCTTATTTATTTAGGCTTACGGTTTACGCGTATTTAATCATTTTTCTTCAATGCAGGCTTATATATACTGACGACCATAAGAAACGCCGTAGTTGTATTAAACGTTCGAATTCTCAATATTCCTGATTTGAAATTACAAAACATCATTTTCATTTGTAAAATTTGATAACTGCTGTTAAGAAATGACGGTATATAAATTATCAAATTGTCACAGAAAAATAGCACATTTAAACATAGCCTAGCAGAAATACGATTTAAAAATCTGTAGCGCGTGGTTAAAGCTGTACTTACAACAACAATAGGTACTGTAAAACGTCTAATTTGGTGACCACAGTTAGGGAAAACTAAACGTTACGTCGATCCAAATTTCTCAAACCTGAAATGCATATGACGTTATCCTGAGAAATCTTCTCGTATAACAGGCGCTACTCGAGGTCTATCCGACTTTGACCGATTGGCAAATGTTCCTGTAGCTCTAACTCGTCGACAAAGATGCCTAATTGATCAAACGCCGGCTGTCAATCAAAACCATCAATAAGCAAATGGGCGAGCAGAAAAATGCCACGTCACTATTGTGTGTCTAAAATACTTCGTTGCACGTGGTATTGTATCGATCTATCGACTGACAATCAAAACAATTGACATGCCAATGTCCCCATTGCTTGTATTAGATTCTACGTTGGGCGGAGCGATCTATCAATTGGCGTTTGGTCAATTGTGCAATGCAAGACGTCAAAACGTCAGACAGCTTGTTTTGGAGTTTCCTGTATTTGAAAATGGCTAATTTACGAGCTCTATTTTCCGAATAGCGTGTCTGTTGTAAACGGTACATGCAGCAACAAGAGTAACCATAAAACACTTACTTGGCCACCATAGTAACATACTACTCGAAACAACGTTGATCCCAGCGTCACAATCCTAAAACGTGCATGCCGTTGAGGTGAGGAATTATCTTGCTTTACAGGCTTTCCACAAGGTCTAATTGAGCGTGGCCGATCGATAAACATTTTCGAAACTCAAACGTATTGATCAAGACACCGACTCGAAAAATACAATATGTTTAACTGTCTGACGACTTGTTTGTGCATACCTCGCATTCAAAAATGGTCATATGAGCTCCACTTTCAGACTATAACCTGGATATATTCTTCAATCAATACGGATGTTTGATAAGCAAATCTTTAAATTCGTGATTGCATGTCAACTTGAACATGTTACTGTGTAAAATGTGACCAATGTCAGCTCGTGGTAGACATACATGAAGAGCACGTAGAAAACGTGGCCAGTCACCAGAAATGGACATCTTGATGTATAGAAACGCATGTTATTTAAATTTATGTGATTATCGGTCAAAATAATTATATACAATATACATTTCACTTCTATTCTTACAGACTTAAGGAAAATAACGACAAATTTCTATTGAGCGTTTCTTATGGCAGTCAGTATATATACCATGTAAAAAAAGTTTAGCAACACTGACTTTGTTATTTGAAAACATGTATTTTCTGTGATATTTATTCCACAACAGTTACATACATTTTAGCATATGCGTTTACGCACAACATTCAAAGGTCGCTTTGTGGTAACGTTAAATATTGTGTGAGAAACATTGTCTTGACGTAGGTAAGGGGTCAAAACAAAAAGTCACAACAGAATTCGGTATCGACTATGAGGTCATTTTCTAGCAAGAACAGCAGTGAAACGATTTCTAATCCGCTTAAATTGTTTGTACACAGTATCAGTATTCACTACCTTATCAAGAGATTGAACGTTATTCGCGTCATTACGATCACGTACACGTCTCCCTCAAATGCACCATATGTGCTCTATGGGTGACAAATCAGAAAGAAATGGATGATAATGGGAGTACACCAACTTGTTTACGCTTAAAGCATTTAGGACTCTATGCCAGACTAGTCTTGTGCACTCATGGTGTAGCGTCATGGAAATTACAACGTATGGTGAACGTCTAGTAACCCTTGGTCTGTGGAGACGATCACGGGTGGTAAGTATGGATACTCTATGTTGAAATTCCTGTGGATGCCACTCGCAATTTTTTGTGCTAATATGGAACATCTTTGTTGAGACGTTACGAAATTATGACGGTCATCGTCTCGTGGCGTTTTTCTTCGACGTCCGTGACCGGGACTATCTCAAACCACAAAAATTGGCTTGTATAGCATCCTCAAACGGTTACTTATGCTTGGAGATAACTAAAATTCAAAAAGACATCTTTATCGCCGGTTCCGCCACGTAGGAACACATAGGCGATATAACGTCCTCCTAACGTAAGCATATAGCGTAGTCTCACAGCGTTGCAGAAATATCTTTTTAGTGGCCTTTTTCATTTTGGGCAAAGACAATTATGTTCACACCTAAATGTTTTCTAGAATTATGCTCCATACACATGAATACCATCGCAGACATGAAAACCGGAAATGCGCACTGGAGTGCGAGACGCACGCGATGGCGGTATAAAATTCATCTGTTTTTGTTCTCTAGCTATAATCTATCATGAATGTAAATGTTTGATTTTATTTTAAAACAAAATTATTTTGGTTACTTAAGATATTTACATTTTGTTGCAAAACTTTTTTTACTATGTATATATTTAAGAGTTAATTGTGGGCCCCTGGCCCTGGCTCTGCAGATGAAACAGCTATCTCTTTCACAAACGACAGAAAGAACAGTTCCAAAGTGAAAGCTGATACGAAAAACAAACATGACACCAAAGAGGGTGTCTCAAATCTGCTTATGCATGAATTTTCTCTTAATTCTGCTTGGTGATAGAGGACCATATACAAGCTTTGAAAATGCAATTAGTATCTTGGATAATCAAAACTGGATTCCAAAAAGCCACCTTGACTTATTTCCACTACGACACGAAACATGCCCCCATTTTCATGTGTTGGTTTATCATGTGTCGGTATATGTATTTTCAAGATCTGTCAATTGAATATGCCCCGAGAAACATAGGGCATTACATTCATACCAGAAAAAGTATTTGAGTATTTGTGAATGTTTTTTTTATTGAATTAACCATTAAGATATGCACATTTTTCAGTAAAATCTGCAAAAAGAGCAAAATTGAATTCCAAAGTTAAGTGGGTTGGAGCCTGTGTCAAGATACCATATTATCACACAAACATGCTACATGTTTCCTCTAACTTTGAGCTAAAGGGCCTCTATGGATAAGGCGAGAAATCTCCCTAAAAGGCTCAGCTCGAGGGGTCAATTCTCAAAACTTACAAATTGAGAATCAACATAAAGCTTTATGGTAAGGCAGATAAATAAATGAAATGAATAATGATCTAATGCCATTTTAAAGTTTTACATGAATTGTGCAGATAACTCTTGATTTTGTACGAAGTTTATTTTTGTAGTATTTCCTATTTATTTTCTACGGATACAAGGATAAATGGTGTTGACATATGATAGCTTTGGTTTTGTCGGTATTGCACATGCGCATCCTTGAAACAACTTTAAAGGCACACTTTTCCACCCAAAAACGAGGAATATCTACCTTCTCTGGGCTGGCGAACAATGTTCCCCCCTTGACCCAGCTTCCCATTGACATATATTGTGTCACTTGACCATATGCTTCCTTGGTAAAAAGGATTTCCTGTGTCACGGGGGGAACATACTTTTATATTAAAAATAGTACTCGAATACAAATTACCATATTTTTGGCGGGAAAATTTCGCCTTTAAATTCATTTAAATGATGCGCATGCGCATTAAGGACAAAACGAAAACTGGTTTGTGATTTCAACACCAATTGTCTTACATTTGCTGCAAAATTACTGCTGATAAAATCATAGAAACCCTCTATCTGGTTAAATGAATACCGGTGGGGTAGGAAAATGTACTTTTGGGGGTAGGTACAGAAACCAAAAGTTATCTGAACATGTCGAATCGTTTTGATCGTACAAAATCAGTTTTAATATGATTTAGGTATACATCTAACAATACAGCTCGAAATAATATTATTAATTTGCATGTTTTGAAAATTGACTTTTCCATTTCAGCCTTTTAGGGAGATTTCTCGCCTTATCCATAGAGGTCCTTACAGGATAAACCCTATCGAAAATTTGAATGTTCGAGTTGATATCATGGGAAAAGGGGTCTTAATGGCAAAATCCTTGTTAGCACACTAAATGCAACAATTCTGCTCTAATCTTTATGAAACTTGTGATCAGAATGTTTGTCTGGTCGCAATAATGAATTCCGAGGAAAATAGGAATGTTTCATGGGATAGCATAGTAAAAGGGGCCTTAATGACAAAATCCTTGTTAGCGCTAATGAGATAATAAGTTAAGCTCAATATAATTAATGAAATTTAGTAAGATTATTTGTATAGTCACAAGGATAAAGCCTATTTACAATGGGAATGCTACGTTAGATATCGGAGGCAACTTGGCCTTAAAGACAAAATTCTTGTAAGCAATGTAGAGACTACAATTCTTGTCAAATCTTCATGAAAAATGTTCAGAATGTTTGTCTAGTCACAAGGAAGAATATTATCGATAATTGGAATGTTCTTTTGGATATCATGGGGAAAAGTGCAATTATTTCTCGCCTTGAGAAACTCAGTTCAGGCGAACGATTAAGGACCACCATGGTCCTCCTGTACATAGGTAATTATGACAAATTGTGAAAAAAATATTTATATAGGGACCTTTGTGTTTAAGCTGTAAACTTTTGTATTGTATTGTATTACAGATTTCATTTCACATGACGCAGCTTTAGCTTTTATTATCATAAATTACACGCATGTACTTTTTGGAAATAACATTTCAGTAATATTTTCTTGTAAACTTGTTATATCTGTGTACTATGATACAAGTCTTTTGGAAGAATGTTACGCTATATGCGAAATATGAACACATTTTGCATAGAGGTCAGTGTCAGGTCAAATGAAATCCGTAATATAGGCAATCTTATATATACTGAACAAAAGTGAAAACGCTACACCTACTTTGCTTGCCATATTTCTTCTAAAAACAACAAGTAAAAAAATCAAATGAATGTGTTTCGCATTGTTCATTGACTTGGTTGTGCCAAGCACTAAACGTTCTGTGGATCTTAATTACGGGGATGAAAAACGATGCCTTTTAATGTGACAGGGGTCCGTTTTTCAGGTGTACAATTTGAACTGAAAATTTTCACAATTTAAACCTTCAGAAATCCAAGAAGAAGAATGCAAACCATGCCGGAAAGCACGGAATGGTAGTCTGACAGGTTATAAGTCAGTAAATGTAAAGAAGCTTGAATGACATTCTTTCAGCGTTTAGAAAATGATGTTTGAAAAGCAGAATTTCCATTATGCTCCAAAGCTTGAAAATTTTACAATGTAATCTCCATAGGAAATTGAAATCGCTAATGCATGGACATCTGGGAACAATCCTAGTCGAAGAATGACTTCAAAGGTCCCCTGTAAGCCCTACATGATGTTGCAAAAAAAGACCAATCGAAAACAGTGATATATTTGTGAACACCAAACATTTTAAATTCCCTATATGTTTATGTCAAAGGGAGGTATTTTGCAAAATTGACAGATTAGACCTTGATTTTAGAGCTTGCTTCAAGAGATAAGTGAGATTTTAAGTGTTTTTCTGGCAACCCAGATATGACCAATTCCGAAAAAATAATGAAGCGTTTTCTGCGCATGCGCATATGTGTTATTAGATGAAATTAGCTTAAAACGCAATAAGGGCTGTAACTCTGACATAAAAGGAGACAGGGCAATGAAATTTCGACAAAACGGTTGCTGAAAGCCTAGAAAATAACGTCAAAATATACTTCATGTTATTAGTTCGATACTTTTCCAAAAAAAAATGAAATCTTGCAGTGTAGCGTTTTCACTTTTGTTCAGTATATTTGAGAGGCACCCGTTAGAGGCCATCTTCTGTGACCTTTTCCTCTGACAAATCAAATAAACGTTTAACCCTTTCCCAAACAAGACCGGGTTTTCACATCTCTATCAGAAATGGCCAGAGAAAACATTGGGTGGGACAAACGAAGAAACTGCTGCTGACCTGCAGTTTCTCCTTTTGTCTCTATATTTTCTTGTGTCATCTTATACACAAATTATATCTTTAACAACATCCCTTTTGTCGTCTGCAGCAGCTTTTGAATAAGTCATCTTAGAACTTTGCTGTTTGGGAAAGGTTTTACTAATTTGTGAAAACGTTTAAAATCGTTAATTATTGTGATCCAAGTTTAGTACAGAACCACGTGTTTGTACGTTTTTTGTCATGGGAGACCATATTTTAACAACAAAATAATTTGAACCAGGATCTGGAAAATGTACCTAATAGCATTTGAGACATCTGTGTTTCACTATAAGTCTGTGTCTAGGTGCAGTCTGACCTGGATCCATGTTACTCTGATATGGTTGATACAGACCAGGTCGAAACTATTACAGAACAACACGGTTTCTGATCAGACTGCGTGTATACGCAGGCTGATCTGGAACCAGGTTGGGCTCAAAAGCCTCAAGGGACCTTTTCCCAGATCCTGGCTCATTTATTGGCTAAGTTAGGGTCAACGAGTTTGTTTTTCCCAGGTTCATAGAAAATGACCTCTGACTGTTGAGTGTCAGACATAAAATAGAGAAATGAAATAGAGCATCAGCTTTAAATTCACTGGTGGTGAACTCGGCCAAAGCGCGGATGTTTTTTCGCGATCATAGTATTCCGTCGGTGTTGTTATAAAATATCGTGACTACGGCTTCGATAAAGCCACAGTAACGAGATTTTATAACAACACAGACAGTTTGTCAATACATATTGGTAAACCCGGTCTATTTTTAGAACAAATTCATTGTTATAAGAAAAACTACCCAATCAGATCTTTGAACTCACATTTAAACGCAAAATATCTGTACCTTGTTGTAGCGAAAAACGTCCCTCGCTTTGATCGAGTTCACCACCAGTGAAATTAGATTGTTGTAAAGTAGCCGTATAGCCTACCTGTACCAGTAAAGGAAAAATAAATGTATATGCAGATGACGTTGTTAATGTTTACTCACTCTTTTCGATCCCAAACGTTGGAGTTGACCTAAAATTATTCGTACACGAACCCTTTTCTAAACAAGATATGGTTTTGACGTCCCTAATAGATATGGCTTGGGAAAGCGTTGAGACAAAAGAAGAAACTGCTGATAACCAGCAGTTTCTCCTTTTGTCTCTATATTTTCTATACCTTTTTCTACACAAATCCTTTCTTAATCAACATTAATTTTGTTTTTATGTCTACAGTCTATTGGCTTTCAAATTGGAACACCAAAGGATTTTGTCGTTTGGGAATAGGTTAACTATTCAATTATCATATGACCACACACGTAGTTGGGAGGGGTGTATACTGGAACCAGCCTGTCGGTTGGTAGGTCAGCCATGCGGTCGGTTGGCCGGTCAGGAAAAGTTTTTTCGGACAACTCCTTCACTTATTGTCCGATTGTTTCATACCAAGCACACTGGTGGTGAACTCGGCTAAAGCGAGGGACGTCTTTTTCCCGAACAATGTACGTATTCCGTCGGTGTTGTTATAAAATCTCGTTACTACGGTTTGTCAATACATAACGGTAAATCCGGTCTATTTTTAGAACAAATTCACTGTCGTTTGAAAAAATCTTTAAACTCGCATTTAAACGCAAAATATCTATACCTTGTTGTAGAGAAAATGTCCCTTGCTTTAGCCGAGTTCACCACCAGTGAAACAGAATGGTGTATTAGGAGCCGTATATGTGCTACACGCACATTTTTCGAAAATAAGGTAAATAATTTCTGAATTACAGACCCTGATTTTACAAAAGCCTTTCCCGGACGCCCCCATACAGTAACTGTACGATTTGGTTCATGCTTGGCGGAATTGTGCATTAGGACCCGAAGACTTGCAAGACGCATTTTTTGCGAAAATCCGATTGATAGATCTAATTTTAGAGTTACGGTCCCTGGTTTGGCGATTAAATGCTTTTCTGAATGACTCCTCCAACAGATACTTTCCGATTTGCTTCACACTTGGCAGAAGTGTGCATTAGGAACCGTAGATGAGCAAATCACAGGTTTCGCGAAAATCATTATCTGATTGATAATTTTCTGAGTTACGGCCCCTAATATGACCAAGATTTTTTTCTGGAGACCCTTTGCTACAGTTGCTATCCGATTTGTTTTATATTTGGCAGAAGTGCTCCTTAGGTTTGAGTTTATTGGGGGTTTACGCCGTTTTCAACTACCAGGGTCATATCGCGGCGGCTGGAGCACCTACTCATGGATTCCTGTTGTTTCTCAAACCAGTACTACCACAACACCCTTACCGAGCCTCAAGCTGCTCGCCCACTTAGGTTAAAGTGCGCCTTAGGATCGGTAGATCTATGTGCATGACGCAAATTATACGAAAATCCAATCGATAATTTCTGAGTTACGGCCCCTGATCCGACAAAACAAAACGCTTTTTCAGAAATCTCCTACGATTACGGTTGGAACTGCTTCAGTCTTTCGCAGAAGTGTGCATTTGGACCCGTAGATAAGCAAGTCGCAATTTTGCGAATATCAAATCGATAATTTCTTAGTCACGGTCCTGATTTGACGAAAACAAGAGCTTCGCAGAGAGGCGCATATACGCCCGAGAGGGGCTTGTCAGTAAAATTGGCAATTTTTTCAATTCAAGGGCAGATAATTCAAACATGAATAGTCATCAAAATAGTGTTTGCACAACAAGAGGCCAAAGAGATTCATTGTGGCTACTTTGATTAAATTCTGGTTGAAACTGTAGAAGTAGCACACAGGAGAAAATGGGCATTTTTGAAAAAAAAGGGCATTTTTCCTTAAATTCAAGGGCAGATAATTCAAGAACGAAAACAGTTATCTAAATTCCGTAAGCGATGTGCACAACTAGACACCATGGAGATTCATTGTGATAAGTTTGATCAAATTCTGATCAAAACTGTAGGGGGAGTTGCGCACACAAGAAAATGGGCATTTTTTAATTCAAGGGCAGATAATTCAAGAACGAAAAGAGTTATCTGAATTCCGTAAGCGAGCTGCACAACTAAACACCATGGAGATTCATTGTGGCAAGTCTGATCAAATTCCGATCAAAACTGTAGGAGGAGTTGCGCACACAAGAAATTGCTAACGGACGGACAGACAGACGGACAGACGAGCGGGGCCATAACATAATACGACCCTTCGGGCGTATGAAAAGCTTTTCCCTACTTTCCTACAATCACTATCCGATTTGCTCCGTACTTAGAAGTACACATCTGGACCGTTAGATGCGCAAGACGTAAATTGCGCGAAAATGAAATTGATAATTTCTGAGTTACGGTCCCTGAATCGACTAAGCATGTTTTTTCAGACTCCTGCAGTAACTATCCGACTTGCTTTATACCTGGCGGAGTTAGAGCCCCTGATTAGACAAAAAACGCATTTCTGGACAACTCCCCAGGCTGTCCAGCGTCCCTAAAATTCCTAAAAAAATCCTATTTTTGTTTGGACTTGACTAAAATTCCTAAACAAGAGGACCATGATGGTCCTATATCGCTCACCTGAACCAAAATGATATGAACAACACTTTTGTTCAATTCAATTAATATTTATTACTTTAAGACTGAAAAAGAACTTATGGTTAATAAGGTTGTGAAAATCTAACTCATCCGTGATCTAAATTATGGTGCCAAACATTGTATCCAAGTTTTGTCTTGATTGATAAATAATTGTAGATTCTAGAGTATAAACAAGGTCGAAAACAGCCAAAAACAGCAATCTTATCAAATTCAAGGGCACATAACTCTCGACTTTCTAATCAGATAAGACTGAAAATCATAATAATCCCAGATCTTATGGTCCCTAATATTGTGTCCAAGTTTTGTCTAGATTGATTCATAACTGTAGATTCCAGAGTGTAAACAAGGTCGAAAACAGCCAAAAACAGCAATTTTGTCAAATTCAAGGGGACATAACTCTTTACTTTCTAATCAGATCAAACTGAAAATTGAACTTATTCGGGATCTTATAGTCTCCAACATTGTGTCCAAGATTTGTCTTGATTGGTCAATAATTGTAGATTCTAGTGTGTAAACGAAGTCGAAAACAGTAAAAGACGGCAATTTTGTCAAATTCAAGGGCACATAACTTGACTTTCTGATCAGATCAGACTGAAAATCAAACTAATCCCAGATCTTATGGTCCAAAACATTGTGTCCAAGTTTTGTCTTGATTGATTAATAATTGTAAATTCCATAGTGTAAACAAGGTTGAAAACAGCCGAAAATGGCAATTTTGTCAAATTCAAGGGCAAGTAACTCTTGACTTTCTGGTCAGATCAGACTGAAAATCTAACTCATCCGAGATCTTATGATCCAAAACATTGTGTCCAAGTTTTGTCTTGATTAATTAATAATTGTAGATTCTAGAGTGTAAACAAAGGTTGAAAACAGCCGAAAATGGCAATTTTGTCCAATTCAAGGGCACGTTACTCTTGACTTTCTTATCAGATCAGACTGAAAATCAAACTCATCTGAGATCTTATAGTCCCCAACATTGTGTCCAAGTTTTGTCTTGATTGATTAACCCTTTCCCAAACAACAAAAGTTAAAGGTGATCCACTTTAAAAACTGCCACAAATGACAGAATGGATGTTTATAATGATATGATTTGTGTATAATATGGCACAGAAAACATTGAGACAAAATGGGAACTAGCTGGTTATCAGCAGTTTCTTCTTTTGTTTCAATGTTTTCCCAAGCCTATTCTATTAGGGACGTCAAAACCAGGTCTTGTTTGGGAAAGGATTAATAACTGTAGATTCTAGAGTGTAAATCTATTTATATCCTCTACCAAACAAGATAACTCTACTTATACTAAAGGAAAGTAGTGTCAAGCGTTACTTCCCTTAGATTAAAAAGAGGTTGAAAACAGCCAAAAGTGACAATTTTGCCCAATTCAAGGGCGCATAACTCTCATCTTTCTGGTCCGATCAGACTGAAAATTGCACTCATCCAAGATCTTATGGTCTCCAACATTATGTCCAAGTTTTGTCTTGATTGATCAATAATTGTAGATGCCAGAGTGTAAACAAACTTAAAAACAGCATTTTTTGACATTCAAGGGCAGATAACTCCGCACTTTCTGGTCCGATCAGGCCCATAATCGAACTTGTTCGAGAACTTATGATCGTACTTGTTTTGGCCAAGTTTGATCAAGATTGCCTAACTTTTGTGGATGCTAGAGAGTAAACACCCCAAATGTTGACGGACGGACGGACGGACAGACGCCGGACAAAAAGTGACCACAATAACTCACCTCGAGCACTTCGTGCTCAGGTGAGCTAAAAAAGGATAAAAACAAGGGTAATTGCTAAAAGCCCTTATTTTTCCTTGAACTTCCAATTTTTTTACCTACCCGGTTCGACCATTGAATTTAGAGTTTACTGCCCCTGACTTTTGAAGCCATACATACAGAGTGGTATTCGTTTCCGCGCTATTTCTTGAAAACTATAGACTGGATTTCAATGAAACTTTTCTATAGCTAACACAATGAGTTTCAGGAGGCAAGGACCTCATCATAAGGTAAAGAGAGATGCTGCTGCCTTCCGTCATTGACGGAAACTAGAAAGACCTGAAGGTCTTGAGTCGCTCCACAGGCCTGAATTTCTTTTAATATCAAATCCAAGTTTTGACTAGATTTTTGAATACTTATGGTTCTTACAGCAAAAACAAAGTCAAAAGCAGCGATCATGTGGTCAATGCAAAAAGAAAGTAAATGATTGACTAACATTTTAGGGATGTTAGAGCGATAATAAAATTGAAAACTGTGAATTTGCCAAATTCAAAGACAAATAATTCAGTATGTATATTTAAAATCAAATCGAAAATTAAACACAAGCAAGATGTTATGGTCACTATCATTCTGTTCAAATTTGTGTATATTAGTCAATAATTGTGGCTTCAAGAGTGGAAAAAGTGTCGAAAAACTGAAATTTTGTCAATTTCAAGGGCACATAACTCAGATTGTAACAGTGTGATAATGTTGAAAATTACACATAAGCAAGACCTTGTTGTCAACAAGATTCTCTCCAAGTATCATCTTGATTGGTTAACATTATTTTGTGGTTGTTAGAGTGAAAATGGCAATTTTGTCAAATTCAAGGGCGCATACTAGTAACTCATGATGTAAGATTCCGATCAAGCTGAAAATTACACCCAGGCAGCATATAATGCTTACATATACTGAGCAAAAAAAGTTTAGCACGTTTTTAACACATAATTTTTTCAGTTTATTATAATCAAATGAACATTGCTTTGTGCTGTTCAGTTGTCCCGATCGACAACCATTACGCATACAGTGCATGTTTCGAGTGAACATTCAGTGTATTGGACAAAGTCCAGATAAGCAAAAGTCACGTGCGGCACGTGTGCAGTGACATCGATAATGTCTAGCTTGTCCAAAAACACACGATTACACAGATCTGTTAGCAGAATCAATTTAACTGTTACAAATTCTTTGAAATTGATTATGGGAAGGCGAGAAATGATGACGTAAGTTCTACGTCAGAGAGCTCTTTGCATGCTCCAAGCAGGTATGTCTGTTAGAGATGTCGCTTTGCAATTCAATTGTCTCCAATTGACAATTACGCGCCTATGACACTTGGTTTATGCAACTTTAGCCACCAACGACCGACCTAAATCTTGTAGACCGTGTAAAACGACGTTCAGGGAGGATCGTTTCACAGCGACGTCTTGACGACGTTTCGAATTCCTGTCTGGTAAGAATTTAGTGCTACTCCTCAAGGACGTCACAAGGTATACCGTTAGTGACCAGACTGTCCGGAACAGGGTCCGCACAACTTGCATCAGGGTCCTCCGATCTTACGCCAATGACGTTAAGCATCGACAGGCAAGGCGCCAGTGGGTATTGACACATCGACATTGATTCAGGAGACATTGGACTGATGTCCGGGCGAATCTCATTTTACGTGTCATTAACTGACGGCAGGATTTGTGGTTGGAGAAGATGCGTAAGGCTTGATACCAATAACGTCATTATTGAGACTGTTACGTCGAGTGCAGCGTCATTTTTGGGCAGGAATAGATGAAAACAGTTAAACAGATCTCATTTCAGTTAGTAGCAACTAAACGGTGCAAGGGCACTGCATTGAAATTATCCAACCTGTCACAGGACCGTCTTGCAACGACACAACGTTGTGATATTTCAATAAGATAATCACCACCCACTTACTCCAAGGAACATACAGAATGATCTACGCCTGAACTGCTTAATCACTAGCAAAAGAACACATAAAGAACATTGTTGGACGTCAGGCTAGAGAAAGTAATGACGTCTGTAACGCCAATGGCAATGAGCGTCATCTGCAGTATGAATGGGCAAAATTCGTTTCTGTGTGGTCAGGAAGCTTCTCTGCAACATGGGAAGACATTGAATGGCGGTCATAGCTGCTTATGCTGGACATTCGCGTCATTGAAAATTGCTTGACTTTCGATATCTGACCCCTGTGCACTTTAACGTAAGATACCTAACTAACGCTTAAGAATTTTGAAACAAAATTTTCAAGAAGCGCCAGAAAATTGAATTTTCAAACACATTAGAGTTTTATTTTTATGGATTTTGGAACAGTTTTTGACTAGGAAAGGACATTTTCCAAGTGTGCTAAACTTTTTGTGCACAGTATATATTCTGTACAAGTTTTGTCTTGATAGGTAAATAAATATTTGTAGATTTAAGAGTAAAAAGAAAGTCAAAACCAGCAAAATAGAGCCAAAAATGGCAATTTCATGGGCACATAAGTCATGCTATAAAATTCAGATCAAGCTGAAAATTTTACCAAGGCAAGATCTTATAGTCAGTATTATTCTGTCAAAGTTTTGTCTTGTTTAGTCAATATTTGTAGTTGCTAGAGTGAAAACAAAGTCAAAATACAGCTGAAAATGGCAATTTTGTCAATTTCAAGGGCACATAACTCATGATGTAAAATTCAGATCAAGCTGAAAATTATACCAAGGTAAGATCTTGTAGTCAGCATGATTCCGTCAAAGTTTTGTCTTGATTGTTTAATATTTGTAGATTTTAGAAGAAAACTAGTCAAAACCTGCTATTTTTGACATTCAAGGACAGATAACTCAGGTTATACTGATTCAATCCATATTCTTTGAAGGAATCTGAGAGAGGGTCACCCAAGGATCATTCATGTGAAGTGTGGTTGAAATCCATCCAGTAGTTTTTGAGAAGAAGATTTTTAAAGAAAAGGTTTACGGACGCACGCACGGACGGACGCACGCACGACAGACACACCGCCATGACAATAGCCCGCTGGCCTGAAAGGCCAGTGGAGCTAAAAATTAGGTTGACGCTACGTTCTATCGACGAATATGGCCGCCTCACTGTTAGAGACTTACAACAACTACGTATCCATATATAGAAGATTGTATCACCGTTTTCATGTGCCTTGTACTTTGGGTGTTCAGTAGATGGGCAAGGATACATCAAAATTGCATTAAGTGTGCAGGATGATGCTTTGAGAAATACTAGTAACTACTTTTTTTACGTTTAAGTGTGCAGGATGATGCTTTGAGAAATAACTACTTTTTTACGTTTAAATCAAATGACGTGGCGTTCCTGTACGGCGGCGTGCGCCGCCTATATGTCGGTACCTATTTTTGATATCCATGTATTATGTGAAGACGGTGTACGATTTACATGAAATTTCATATTGGTATAGATCAAATATTACAAAAAGCGTATGGTAAAAATTGTGCGAATATCCCTTGTTTCAAACCATTCATCAATATTGTGCGAATACCCTTTGTCTCAAACCATTCAACAAGGTTGTCTCAAAACTGTCCGAACAACCCTCGTACCTGGCAAATTCGGCATGGGTAGTCAATCCATTTCAGGCGACATTTATCAACACTGTATTATTCGTTTATCTGTAAAAATGTATTCTACAAAATTTGGAGTCGATATGATAGAAGTTAAGCGAGACATTGACAAACAAAATGATCAAGGTGGCCCTAGATCGCTCACCTGAGAGAAATTTGAGACTCACTACATGTAGAATTAACTAGATATCATCAACATAAACATTTTGAACTAGAACTGTCGCAAAGCGGACAAATAGCCCCCACTAGCGCCTTGTCGCTGAAAAAGTGTTATAGGTCAAAAGGTTCTTTAGTTGGAGCACAGAAACAGGTTTTAAACAAACGCAATTCGTGACCTTGACCTTCATGACCCAAAAACAAAAGGGCATCTCCTTGGGTCATGGGCAACAACTGTGTAAAGTTTCATAATCCTAGGTCAACCGGTTCATGACTTAGAGCATGGAAACGGATTTTAAACAAAGTCCGATTGTGACCTTGACATTTGACCTTCATGACCCAAACACAATAGGGCACCTCCTTTGGTCATGGGCAACAACTGTGTAAAGTTTCATGGTTCTAGGTCAACTGGTTCTTGATTTACAGCACGGAAACGGATTTTAAACAAAGTCCGATTGTGACCCTGACCTTTGACTTTCGTGACCCAAAACAATAGGGCACCTCCTTGGGTCACGGGCAACAACTGTGTAAAGTTTCAGGGTCCTAAGTCAACTGGTTCTTGACTTAGAGCACGGAAACGGATTTCAAACTAAGTCCAATTGTGACCTTGACATTTAACATTCGTGACCAAAAAACAATAGGGTACCTCCTTGGGCCATGGGCAACAACTGTGTAAAAATTCATGATCCTAGGTCAAACGGTTCTTGAGTTAGAGCACGGAAACGAAAAGGTCTACGGACGGACGGACAGACAGACATGGTGAAACCAATATACCCCCCTCTACTTCGTAGGTGGGGGTATAACAAATTTCACAATAATTGAGTAAATATACTAGAACAAAAAAGATACGCAACCCCAATTTTTCGTAATATTTTCGACAAAATATGTTTTTAATGGATATTGAGTACATTTTTAATATACCTGCATCCATACGCATAGATATTGTGTCATTTGTTCAGATGTCGTAAATTCACCACGTGATTCATAGTAAATTGTTAAAAACTGATTTCCCCCTGTCGTGGTTTCTAAATGACTACTATCATAACAAATTTTCTTCAAACACAAGCTAAAACATAGACCAAGAAGATGCCAAAGCGTTCATAGACTTCTCACTACCCTACGCATAGCACGGCTGTGCCAAAATCAGCGCCAGTCTGCAGTACGGATTTTGTTTGTTTGAAAAAGTCAAAATGTTGTTGCAAAGCGTTGATGGGGCAACAAATCGACACATTTTCGAATGTTTACGCTGTTGGCTCTCAATGGAACCACAACTGAACGAGCACGGAACGGAGCGGACGTGCAAGAGATATGACGTCTGCACGGTGTATAATCACGTGACTTAGAATTTCCGGTAATCTTCGATAACTTTGTCAATACTTGACCAATTTGAATTCGGTTTGAAGCAGAGAAGGCGGGAAAATGTCAGGAATAACCTGGAAGCGTGGATTTTTGAAAAATCAACTGATGAAAAAGTTATTGAAGATAAACACAAAATTTGGTTTATCTTCAATAACCTTTTTTATAAGTTTAACAGTTTTCACGCTCATCTAATGCGTGACGGCTGTCCACCTTCTCTGCTTCAAACCGAATTCAAATCGGTCAATTTTTAACAAAGTTGTTAAAGATTTTCTGAAATTGTTGCATCACGTGATTATCCACCGTGGTCTAGGCAGAAACGTATCACCAGGTTAACGCCAGCTACGGGATAGGTTTAAGAATGCAATGGAGACCGCTAATAAATCGCATGGACTTCACAACATTCGAAAATCGGTCCAAACTGAACGAAAGAGAATGTGTTTTTCGACCTACATACACTTTTTTTTTGTCAAACTGTGTTGACGCCCGGTGTAAACTGGGTGTTTTCTTATTAATGGAATTTACTACAAACAAGATTTTGTGGAATTTATAAGGTGAAATGTTAATGCTTTAGATGTATTACATTTTGTTCAAATCTGATTTGTTGTCTTTGCGGAAGAAGCAATTGAAAAGGAAGTTGCGTTTCTTTTTTTGCCTAGTATACAAGATTTAACACAGTGAACTATAATGTGCAATAAAAGTTTAGCAAATTTTTTTTCCAGTATCAGATTATTATACAAAAATCGTTTTATGCTGTAAAGTTGTTCCGATTGACAACCATCACACATACAGTGCGTGTGTGGAAGGAACTGTCAGGATATTTGACAAAATCCAGATAAACAAAAGTCGCTTGAGTCACGTGTGCAGTGTCATCGATATTGTCTAGCTTGTCCAAAAACACACGATTACACAGATCTTTTAACAGAATCAATTTAACTGTTACAACTTCTTTGAAAACTAGACAGCCCTGGCGGTCTGGAAGCGCTCCACAGGCCTGACTGTTTGTCTTGTTGAATGCATTTTCAAAGGTTCAGGCTGCGCAAACAAGCAAATGCATTCATGACCAAGCTGAAAATTACAAGCAAGACGTAAGATTGTATTGTCAGTATGATTCTGTGACAGTTCTGTATTGAGTAGTTAATACTAATGGTTGTAAGAGAAAATAAAGCCGAAAAATGGCAACTTTGTCAATTTCAAGGGCACATAACTCATGACATAAGATTCAGATCAAGCTGAATATTATACCAAGGCGAGATCTTATGGTCATCAACATTTTTTACAAGTTTTGTCTTGATTTGTCAATATTTGTAGTTGCTATAGTGAAAACAAAGTCAAAATAGAGCCGAAAATTGCAATATTGTCAATTTCAAGGGTACATAACTCATGATGTAAAATTCAGATCAAGCTGAAAATTATAAAAAGGCAAAATCTTAGTCACCAATATTCTGTCCTAGTTTTGTCTTGATTGGTCCATATTTGTAGTTGCTAGAGTGAAAACAAAGTCAAAATAGAGCCAAAAATGGCAATTTTGTCAATTTCAAGGGCACATAACTCTTGATGTAAAATTAAGATCAAGCTGAAAATTTTACAAAGGCAAGATCTTAATAGTCATCACCATTCAGTCAAAGTTTTGTCTTGGTTAGTCAATATTTGTAGTTGCTAGAGTGAAAACAAAGTCAAAATAGAGCCGAAAATGGCAAGTTTGTCATTTTCAAAGGGCACATAACTCACGATGTAAAATTCAGATCAAGCTGAAAATTATACCGAGGCAAGATCTTATTGTCTTCAACATTCTATTAATTTTTTGTCTTGATTGGTAAATATTTGTAATTGCTAGAGTGAAACAAAGTAAAAATTGAAAATTATACCCATGCAAGATCATATAGTCACCATCATTCATTCAAAGTTTTGTCTCTATTGTTCAATATTTGTAGATTTTGGAGTAAAAATAAAGTCGAAACCAGCTATTTTAGACATTCAAGGGCAGATAACTCATGTTATTCTAATTCAATCCAAATTCTTTGAATGAATCTGAGAGGTCACCCAATGATCATTCCTGTGAAGTTTGATTGAAATCCACCCAGTAGTTTCTGAGAAGAAGATTTTTAAAGAAAAAGTTTACGGACGAACGGACGCACGACGGACACACCGCCATGACAATAGCCCGCTGGCCTGACGGCCAGTGGAGCTAATGATAATTGGAAGGCGAAAATTAATGACGTAAGATCATCGCCAGAGAGCTCTTAGCATGCCCCAATGAGGCATACCCGTTAGAGGTGTCGCTTTGCATTTCAATAGGCATAATTCGACAATCAGACGCCTACGGTACAGAATTGTTGCAGGTTTGGTAGATCCACATAAATCTTACAGATAGCGTTAAACGACTTTCAAAGAGGATAGTTTCATAGTGACGTCCTGACGACATAACAGACGTTTGTCTAGTAGGAAGTTAGCCCGACGTCACAGGTGCTACAGCTAGTGACGAGACTGTCCGGAATAGGTCCTGTACAGCTTGCACCACAGCCTGCCGACCTTACGCCAATGACGTTAAGGCATCGACGGGCAATGCGTCAGTGGGATTGGACACGTTGCTATTGAACCAGGAGACACTGGATTGATGTCCTATTTAGTGTTTGCAGACGTTATCACCTCGTACGTGTCGTTTGTGACGCCAGGCTAGCGCACTTGACTTTGAGCGTCCTCTGCATTATGAATGAGGCAGAATTCCCAGATTTCTACTATGTTTAGTCAGAAAGCTTGTCTGCAGTATTGAAAGTCGTTTTATGGCGATCAAAGCAACTGCTGGTGAATTTACCCTATATTGAAATTTGCCTGACTTTCGATGTCTGACCCTTATGCACTTTAACATAAGATATCGGGTTAACGTTTAAAAGTTTTGACACAAATTTTCAGGAAACGTCAGCAAAATGAATGCACAATCAAAGTATTGTTTTCCTTTCAACGATTTCGCTATAGTTTTTAACTGGGAACCAATATTTTCCGAGTGTGCTTAACTTTTTTTGCACAGTATAGTTTTTGATGTGCCATGACCTTTTCACATCATCAAGTTTTTAACTTTCTGAGCACATATTCGCAAGAATTGAGCACAGCAAAATCAAGATATGACCCAGTGACCTTTTGTCCTTGTCAGACAGACGGACAGAAGCGAGACAGAAAGCGACCACAATAGCTCACCTTGAGTTCTTCGTGCTCAGGTGAGCTAAAAAGGGGAGGGTGAGAGTAGGAGTGATAGAGAACATAGTGCGTCTTCTGTCTTTCTTTCTCTATCTCTTCTCCGAGTCTCATTCTGTTATTATAAAGTACATCATATATGTGGTAATTTTAAAACGAAATTTAAGATTTATGCTTTTTTTCCCTTTAATACAATTATGTAACATCTATATGACATGTCAATAATTGATAAATCTGCGCTAATGCCTGCATTAATACACAGACATTCAAATCTGATGAATAAAAAATCTAATGTTCTGAATCTCAAAATCAAGCAATCAATATAAGTGTTAATAAGCGTAAATACTTTATTATCTAGCAAAGTTAATAAACATAGATATTTTATTATCTTATCATTGCAATACGAGTATAGTCAATATTAATACTAGTAATACATCATGTATTTTTTTTAAAAGAGACGTATTTAAACATAGTTTATTATTGTAAATAAATTGCACTTAGTATACATTGTATGTATATTCAGTTCCAAAAGAAAGTGTGCACTTTTAAATTTTGAATATCTCGAAAAGTATACCGTCTACCGTCATGAAATTTTGTACGTAACATCTCAAGACTATTGACAAACGATATATTGTTGAGAAAATCACATGACACGCACACAATTTCGGCTTGGTTGTGACTTTGCATTTTTAGTGTTCTACGTTTGCCTCACAGGCTGGATGAGTTATCGATCTAAAATTACACTTACTGCAAACCTTGTGGCATACCTTAGCACAAAATCACATTTTTGTTACATTTGTACATAACGCATTAGCGTGAAACGAATTACAATTAACGTCGGTGAACAAGACCGAACCTTTTAAAAAAACCCTTCAACAATTTTTAGTTTGTAAGGTATTTATGCTCTAATAGCAAGTGTCCATTTGTATGGTACCATAGAGGCATACAAATATTGTGTAGAACGTTGTTGCACCGTTCTACGCCAATTTACTAGACTACTAACGTAGCGATTTCTAACGTTGACGCACACGTAACGTCTACAGGAAAGTTAAAACTTTAGCATGGAAATGGCTTGGAAGGCCTGGTCAAACCCTACAACGGCATATAAGTGTGTGACTCTTTTCACAGAAGAAGCTGCAAGGAGTGCAAATCTCAACACCATAATGATCTCACTGTTTGTATGCAGTATGAGCATTTCTATCGACATCTGTTTTGATGTTGATTTTCTGAAAAGGTCTGTAAGGTCTAATCTGAAGTATGATATCACTTTTACTCCCTAAATTGCCATAATCTTTGTGAAAATTAAGGTAAAAGCAAAAAGCGAAAGTGCACACTTTCTTTTGGAACTGAGTATAGTTATTTTATGACAACAGGAACAACATACGATTATACACCTAGGGACAATAACGTACCCGAAGATAGTGCCTCGAAATAAACGGGGGAAAATACACAGGGACGAACACTTCAAACCGAATTCACATTGGTCAAATATTAATAAAGTTATTGAAGACTTTCTGAAATTCAGAGTAACTGTTTATTCGACGTGGGTAAGCCACATTAACCCTTTCCCAAACGACAAATTTTATGGTAATCCAAATTCAAAGATGGTGCAGACGACAATTTCAAGTGCATGAAAGGTAAAATTTGTTTGTCTTTTGAGGTAGAAATCATTGTGGGAAATGAAGGAATTGCTTGTCACAAGCAATTTCTTCATTTTCCACAATGTTTTCGAAAGCCATTATCTTGTGGGGAGTCAAAATGAGTGAGTTAAAGGGTTAATATTTCTATGGCTTGTCACCAGTATGTATTCCTAAGTGGGGGGATTGTGCAAAACACTTTCCACGAATGTGACCCGTAGCGCTAAAAGGGACCTTATCGGAAGTGTTAAAAATATTGATCCTAGTCATTCTGCGCAGTCCGCGCAGCCAGACCAGGGCCGATACTTTTCACTTTTATGTAATTTTCTGAATCTGGAATGTTTTCCTTATCTCACTATATGTCCATTTTTCGTATGCGATAACTGGTTAACCTTTGCGGAGTCTGATCAGTTTGTTAAAGGGTAATATCATAGGCGTCTGATTCTTCTTTTTTACAAAACAACATCATTGAATGAATAATTTTAGTTAAAACATTTTTCAAATTATGAATGAAAAAAGAAATTATTCAAAATTTTAATTTTCCGTATTGTAATTTGTGCGAAAAATTATCTCCCTTGTAAATTACTTGTAAATTACTTCCCTTAGGTCATATTTTATATTCATATGACTGGGGCACTTGATTGGTCACGTGACTAGTGACGTAATTTTCGAAGTAGAATATGACACTGAATTTCAGCAATATAAGTTTGGTTTATTGGGGGTTTACGCCGTTTTCAACTACTATCTCGTAATGAAGTGATCGTACTAGAGTAAACGGAGGACAAGAACGAAATGATTGAAATAATATCATATTTTTTTTTTTTTGAAAAATGAAGGAACGAATGGGGTTTTTGTGCAACCTAGAAAATATTGAAAAGAAAATCGCAAAATTTAACATGCTCACCATCACATCACCATTTTGATACGATTTCCTCACTAATTAGCAAAAACCATGATATCCGATCACTCGATTGTCGATAAATGACGAAAATTCAAACACATATCATTGTGGGAAGGACGACTTTTTTAATTCTTTCAACTTTCGCCGTCCAGTGATTGGTTAATAATATGACACGATGTCGTCGAAAATCTAGTTGATCGTATGACATTGACCAATTTTACATCAGTCAATTACTTTAGACATCATCAAATTTTATTCCATAATCAAGGAAATCAATTCCATTGTTCGTTACTAAGTGTGAAAAACAGATTAGTCAAACGGTCTTAAAAAAGAATTTGATGACTTCTTAAAAATTAGTATTTGATTTTCGGTGACGTTTTCATTTGAATTGACAATTAATCAGGATTTCATTCAACGATATCGCTTTAACCCATTCCATCACAATGACTTCCGCCCTCAAAAAAAGGTTGTGGAAAACATCGTGAGAAATGAAGAAATTGCTTGTCCTGCATTTCCCACAATGTTTTCTACCTCCACCACACACAAAATTAAATACAAATAATAACAATAATTCTCTTGAAATTGTTATCTGCAACACCTTTGATTTCAGACGAGACCAGAGTATTTTTGCCGTTTGGATATGGGTTAATGCTTTCCACAACTACAATGTTTTAGAGGTTTCCAATTTCGAAGCTACAGAAGATCAATTTGATATTGATAAAGAGAGAATTTATTTGCAATATAGCGAGGAGATTCGAATTGTTGAATTAAAAAAGGGAAAACTATGATCGTTTTATAATTGGTTTTCACCGGATCATATGTTTTAGAAAAGGGCAATATAATTTTGAAAACTACTTCCAATAATTGATGTACTGAGTAAAGGGAGCGAATATACGTGTGTTGTATGACATCTTTGACACCCGCGTGTTTATTGACCGGTATCTTACACCCGTTTTTGTAATTAATCAGCTCATTATGTAATAAGGTGTTTATTTCCAATTACTGTATGTAAAGAAAATCTTTTAATGCTATTTTCGATTTTAATCATTTTTCAAAAATGATCCTTTTATTTTCGATGACACAAGGAAACAAACAAAAAATAAATAAACGAATAAAAATAAGAGAGAAAAGGATTAGATGCTGAGGTCACCATTTTCTCCTAACCTTTTAGCAATACTTTGATATCTCATGATAATTAAAAAATTGCCCAAACAATCTTGATTTAATCGCCTGCAACTCATATTGATACAATATTAAATATATCAAAACTGTTCGATAAATGCCTAAATCGATCTCATGCGCTCTCAACTCTTTCCCAAATAGCACAAATTTAGAGTTCAATTTTAACAGCCGCTGCAGATAACAAAGGGATGATGATAAAATGGGGGTTCTCTATATGTCGCGGAAAATATTGAGACAAAAGGTGATCACGTCGATTATCAGCATTTTCATCTTTGTCTCAATGTTTTTACCAAGCCTTTTTGAGCGTCAATACTAGGTTTTGTTAAATGAAAAATTTAGGGGAAAACCAACACACATAGATTGTATTTCTCTTCCACTTCATTTTTTTCACTCACGAGATAATGGCTTCGGCAAACATCATGGTAAAAGAAGAAATTGATTTAGACAGGCAATTTCTTCCTTTATACAATGTTTTCTACCCAAAGAGACAAAAAGTAAATAGGCCTACCATTCACTTGCAATTTTCGTCTGCAACATCTTTGAATTTAGACCAGCCAATTCTTAGCCTTTGCCTTGGTAGTGGGTTAGATGAAACCCTGTGAATTGAAACAATGCCTGTTTCGAACGACAGAGAATATCGCAAATTTATTTAGGAGCAGCACTCATGAACACGCAATCTTGATAATTATGTTTTAGCACTGCATTTGGATAAAAATTTGTTTGTCATAAAAATTTGCATAATCTTTGAATGACCTGACGGTACAAATTAAGTAGAAGTTGTACGGTCCTGGTTCAATCTCAGAATCCACTTTCGTTTTCAATTTGATTTCCTCGAAAAAGCAACTTTATACTACATGTATAATGTTTTATGTGTTACTAAGTTAACATTGCAATCGTAAGTTACACACAACAGGATTTTGAAGCGATATTCCCAATAAACCTTTATATCAGACCACTCGATTATCGATATATGACGCAGTTGTCAATGTAGACAGGTTCGACTATTTCGTATCCAAGGATACAGAATCCAAGGGAAGTAATTGATGCGGCATATTTTGTGTATTGGTAAAATCGATAATTTGGCTGCTGGTTTGCAATGCGTTAATGCTTTCCCTCGCGTAATGACTTTTTTCGAGCGATTTATAAGGATGAACTGCGAACTCGTATTTTTTTTTTAGATTATCCTTTAAGCTTTGGATCATAGGAATTCTGAAAAGGTCCTTTATAGCATGATGGATCACAAATGTGACTCCTATTCGTAGGGCTTTTCACCAGTATGTATTCTTGTGTGTATCGCTAAGGTGGTAGAGTAATATGCAGTAAAACATTTTCCACAAATGTCACCTATATATGGCTTCTCACCAGTATGTATTCTTGTATGTTTCACCAGGGTGCCAGACTCTCTGAAACATTTTCCACAAATGTCACAATTATAAGGCTGTTTACCAGTTTGCAGGGGTAAAAGTTGAAAATTTTGAAAAACCTGAAAACCTGGAAAACTCTGTATTTATATAGTAAAAATCGAGAAAATGGGGCATTTTGGAATACTCAAAAACCTGAACTTCAGGCATATGCCTGAAAACTTTTACCCTTGAGTATGTATTTTTTGGTTACTCGTTAATCAATGAGGATATGTGAAACATCCACAAATGTCATATTTATGTGGCCTCTCACAAGTATGTATTCTTGAGTGGATGACCTAGGCACTAGAACATGTTAAACATTTTCCACAAATGTCACATTTATAAGGCTGTTCACCAGCATGTATTTTTTGTGACTAGTTATTACAGATTTCATTTCACATGTCGCAGCTTTAGCAATTATTATCATAATTTACACGCCCGTTTACGCCTGTGTTTTTTTAAATAATAATTCAGTAATATTTTCTTGTATACCTGTTATATCTGTAATACTATGATAAAAGTCTTTTTGAGGAATGTTAGCTATATGCGAAATACAAAACATGTTTTGAATAAAGGTCAGTGTCAGGTCAAATGAAACCAGTAATAATCTATTATGATATGCAAGACCTTTTCCTAAAATGACCTATTCATGTAGATTCTCACCAGTATGTATTCTTGCGTGTTTCGCCATGGGACCAGACTCTGTGAAACATTTTCCACAAATGTCACAATTATAAGGCTTTCACCAGTATGTATTTTTTGGTGACTCGTTAATCAACCTTTTCCACAAATGTGACATTTATGTGGCTTCGCACCAGTGTGTATTCTCGCATTTTGACAGGGTGCTAGACTCACTGAATAAAACATTTTGCACAAATGTCACATTTGTGTGGCTTCTCACCAGTATGTATTCTTCTATGTATTGCTAAATTGGCGGACTGAGTAAAACGTTTTCCACAAATGTCTCATTATCAGTATGTTTTCTTTTGTGTGTCGCTAGTTTTTCATTCCGTGTAAAACTTTGTCCACAAATGTCACATTTAAATGGCTTCTCACCAGAATGCACTCGCTTGTGAACATTTAAATTAGATTTTGTTGTAAAAAACTTGTCACAAATGTCACATTTATGTTGCTTTTCACCAGTATGTATTTTTCTATGTTGTGCTAAGTTTGTAGACTGATTAAACCCCTTTCCACAAATGTCACATTTGTATGGTCTTTCACCAGTATGTATTCTTTTGTGGTTTGTTAAGCTACCAGACACTGTAAAGAATTTGCCACATATGTCACAGTTATATGGCTTCTCACCAGTATGTATTCTTAAGTGAGAATACAAAGCAGAAGATAAGGTAAACCCCTTTCCACAAATGTCACATTTATAGGGCTTATAACCATTATGTTTTCTCATGTGTTGTTGAAGCTGGGATATATATCGGAATTCTTTTCCACAAATTTCACATCGATGGTGTGTCTGCTCTGCACCTTTACTTGCAGTTTTGTATGCGTCTGTACTTTCACTTAGGTCAGCGGTTTTATTTTCATTCAATAAATGTTCATTAAGACATTGGTCCTCAACAATTAGGTCAGCAGTTTTACTTTCATTCAATAAATGTTCATTAACACATTGGTCCTCACCAATTAGGTCAGCGGTTTTATTTTCATTCAATAAATGTTCATTAACACATTCGTCCTTACCAATCAGGTCAGCAGTTTTACTTTCATTCAATAAATGTTCATTAACACATTCGTCCTTACCAGTTAGGTCAGCGGTTTTACTTTCATTCAATAAATGTTCATAAACACATTCGTCCTTACCAATTAGGTCAGCGGTTTTACTTTCATTCAATAAATGTTCATAAACACATTCGTCCTTACCAATTAGGTCAGCGGTTTTACTTTCATTCAATAAATGTTCATTAACACATTCGTCCTTACCAATCAGGTCAGCGGTTTTACTTTCATTCAATAAATGTTCATAAACACATTCGTCCTTACCAATAAGGTCAGCAGTTTTACTTTCATTCAATAAATGTTCATAAACACATTCGTCCTTACCAATCAGGTCAGCAGTTTTACTTTCATTCAATAAATGTTCATAAACACATTCGTCCTTACCAATAAGGTCAGCAGTTTTACTTTCATTCAATAAATGTTCATTAACACATTCGTCCTTACCAATTAGGTCAGCGGTTTTATTTTCATTCAATAAATGTTCATAAACACATTCGTCCTTACCAATAAGGTCAGCAGTTTTACTTTCATTCAATAAATGTTCATTAACACATTCGTCCTTACCAATAAGGTCAGCAGTTTTACTTTCATTCAATAAATGTTCATTAACACATTTGTCGCCATCACAATTATACATTGTTTAATTTTAAGCGAACTTGGTGAAACTGAAGAATGACTAGATTAAGTATCGAACTTGTAGATGTGTGTTTTACTTTTGTCTTTTCTGTATCTGCCGTACTGCTTTACCACATCTGGCCACCCGTTTCAAAGGACACAAGTTAGTAAGTATTCTCTCTATTTTTCGCTGAAATTCGGAGATGTCCATCTTTCGTCATGAATATCTTTATCTTCGGAACTGAAAACATATAAAAAAATTGAAAGAACACTAACAAACACAAAAACAAGAGGTTCATTCAAGATGGCCACAGGTCGCTCATCTGAGAAAGGTCTGAGACATATACATGCAGAATGAACAGATAAACAAATCTTAATACATTTCACAATAATATTAGCCAAATACAAGACTTTGCGCAGTGACCTAGTTTTTTTTACACACACTTAGAGACACTTCTCACGCACCCAGGGGTCCCATTCACGCACATTTGTGCATAATTCATGTAGAGAGAAAAAAGATCATGCACGCAATTTTCAACCTATGGGTGCATGCACGCACTGATTTTTGAGAGGAAAAATTAAAATTTTGTATTGAAAAAATCATTGCAATCGGCGATAAATGCTCTGAAATTCCACACGAATGGGTATCATTCAACGCTTCTTTATTTACATTTAATGGATTTTACGATGGGTTATTTTTATGTTCACCGTCTACGAAAGACAACTCTTCTGTCTTGGAAGAGTTGTCTTTCGTAGACGGTGAGCGCCTATGGATTGGCCAATCGCCGAACGTGTATCAAAAACGTCATTGAAACGTCAGTCAGCTATTCTGCAACAAACTGTCGCAAAAGCGACTTCGATTTTGGATTCAAAGGTAAAAACACTCTGACTGGTCAATCAGAACGAACTGCACAAGGTTTGAGCCAATCCCAACAAACGAGCGAATTGGAATGAAAGGAGCCAGGTCAATCGGAACAAAGAGCTGGCAGCAGAAAGCAGCGAACGAAAGATTTCCAGAGTGATTGGCTCTCTGAATTTAATTAAAAAATCCTACAAAAGTCAGATGTCGTCATAACTTTCCCAAAATTGATAGGCAGAATCTTAACTCTTTAACCAATGGAAAATATTGAGGAAAAGGGAGAAAAATCCTGTTCATCTGCATTTTCTTTTTCTTCAATACCCCCCCCCCCCTACCTTTAAGAATAAGGTTCCTCCAATGACATTGTAAAAATTGTTTTTTGTGAAAGGGTATATGCTTAGTCTTACTAAGTTTTGGTCCGTACAATAGTGCACTCCAAAATTTTGTGATGCACTCCCAATAATTTACCCCAGGGGGTGCATGCACTCCCAGAAAGAAGAGTGAGTGGGAACTCTGCGCACCACTTCATTTTTCATCATAATTAAATAAATAATGCAGTATATTTTAAGAAATATTCAGCAAAAATAAATCAATAATGTTTACATTTTTTAAGTAAATTTCATCAAAAGATGCTGGATTAAACCATTCTCAAACCATGTCTCCGTGCGATGCTGCAGCCTAGGCACAACACTGAGTGATTTTTTTAATCACTTGTCCTGCATGATGAGTGACAATTTTTAGGATTTCTTGGACCCTGGTTTTGGAGGAGAAGATTTTTTACGGAATTTTTGAAAATTTAAATCTAACAAGAGATGTTTGTAAAACATATATGCCCCCTCTAGGGCCTACATTTGATGTAGGTCAAAGTCCAAGGTCAAGTTAACTAGGTCCAATGTTATGGTCAAATATGAAAGGTCTTGGTAGGAGGTCTCTATGTGTAAAATATCAAAGCTGTATATTTAAAAGTAAAATGAAACATAGGCCAGGTTAAGGTTTTTAAAAGTAGGCCAAATGCCAAGGTGAAGGTCATGGTCAAATGTGAAAGGTCTTGGTTGGAGGTGTCCATGTGTGAAATATCAAGGCTGTAGGTGTAAAAGGACATGATATATATGCCTGGTTTCAGTCTTTTTAAAAGTAGGTCAAACTCCAAGGTCAAGGTTGCAATATTCAAGGTCATGGTCAAATGTGAAAGGTCTTGGTAGGAGGTGTCTATGTGTGAAATATCAAGGCTGTAGGTGTAATAGGACATAAGATAAAGGCTAGGTTAAAGATTTCTAAAAGTATGTAAAAATCAAAGGTCAAGGTCACACAGGCTAAGGTCATGGTCAAATGTGAAAGGTCTTGGTAGGAGGTGTCCATGTGTAAAATTTTGAGACTGTATAGGTAACAGGACATGAGATATAGGCCTAGTTTAAGTTTTTTAAAAGTAGGTCAAACTCCAAGGTCCAAGGTCATGGTCAAAAGTGAAATATCTTGGTTGGAAGTGACAATGTGTTAAATATCAAGGTTGTATATGTAAAATGACATGAAATATATAGGCCAGGTTAATGTATTATTAAAGTAGGTCAAACACCAAGGTCACAAGGTCCAAGGTCATGGTCAAATAAGAAAGGTCTTGGTCGTAGGTGTCCATGTGTCAAATATCAAGGCTGTATGTGTAAAAGGAATTGATATATCGGCTAGGTTAAAGTTTTTTTTAAAGTAGGTCAAAGTCAAAGGTGAAGGTCACAAGGTCCAAGGTCATGGTCAAATGTGAAAGGTCTTGGTAAGATGTGTCCATGTGTGAAATACCAAGGCTGTATGTGTAATAGCACATAAGATATAGGCCTAGTTAAAAAAATTTAAAAGTAGGTCAAACTCCAAGGTCAAGACCACATGGTCCAAGGTCATAGTCGTATGTGATAGGTCTTGGTCAGAGGTTTCCATGTGTCAAATATCAAGGCTGTATGTGTAAAAAGACATGATATATCGGCCAGGTTAAAGTTTTTTAAAGGTAGGTCAAACCCCAAGGTCAAGGTCAAAAAGTCCAAGGTCAGGGTCAATTGTGAAAGGTCTTGGTAAGATGTGTCTATGTGTGAAATATCAAGGTTGTATTTGTAAAAGATCATGAGATATATGCCGGGTTTAATTTTTTTTAAAGTAGGTCAAACTCCAAGGTCAAGGTCACAAGGTCCAAGGTCATGGTTAAATGTGAACCATGTTGATAGGAGGTATCTATGTGTGAGATATCAAGGCTGTATGTGTAAAAGGACATGAGATATAGGCAAGGTTAAGAATTAAGTGTAAAAATCAACAAAGGGCAATAACTCAAAGAATTTGATTGGCAGAGTTACAGTTCTTATGCACTGCACCTCTTCATAATGAAATCTATTCACATGTAAAGTTTCATGATTCTACCTTACATATTTTTTGAGTTGTGCTCCAGACAAGAATCAAGTTATAAAATCAACAAAGGGCAATAACTCAAAAAATTTGATCAGCAGAGTTATGGTTCTTGTGCACTGCACCTCTCCATAATGAGATCTATACACCTGTAAAGTTTCATGATTGTACCTTACATACTTTTTGAGTTATGCTGCGGACAAGAATCAAGTTATAAAATCAACAAAGGGCAATAACTCCAAAAATATGATCGGCAGAGTTACGGTTCTTGTGCACTGCACCTCTCCATAATGAGATCTATTCACCTGTAAGTTTCATGATTCTACCTAGCATAGTTTTTGAGTTATGCTGCGGACAAGAATAAAGTTTGAAAATCAACAAAGGGCAATAACTCAAAAAAGATTATCAGCAGAGTTACGGTTCTTGTGCACTGCATCTCTCCATAATGAGATCTATCCACCTGTAAAGTTTCATGATTGTACCTTGAATACTTTTGGAGTTATTCTCCGGACAAGAATCAAGTTATAAAATCATCAAAGGGCAATAACTCGAAAATTTGATCGGCAAAGTTATGGTTTTTGTGCACTGCACCTCTCTAGAATGAGATCTATCCACCTGTAAAGTTTCATGATTCTACCTAACATACTTTTTGAGTTTTGCTCCGGACAATAATCAAATTTGAAAATCAACAAGGGGCAATAACTCCAAAAATATGATTGGCAGAGTTACGATTCTTGTGCACTGCACCTCTCCATAATGAGATCTATTCACATGTACAGTTTCATGATTCTACCTAACATGGTTTTTGAGTTATGCTCCGGACAAGAATCACGTTTGAAAATCAACAAAGGGCAATAACTCAAAAAAATTGATCAACAGAGTTACGGTTCTTGTGCAATGCACCTCTCCATAATGAGATCTATACACCTGTAAAGTTTGATGATTGTACCTTACATACTGTTTCAGTTATGCTCCGGACAAGAATCAAGTTATAAAATAAAAAAAATGGCAATAACTCAAAAAATTTGATCGGCAGAGTTACGGTTCTTGTGCACTGCACCTCTCCATAATGAGATCTATCCACCTATGAAGTTTCATGATTCTACCAGTCAGGGTTCTCCGCAGAATAATTTTAAGCCGTAGTGGCAAATGATATGAGTATTGTAAAACTTGAAATGCAGTGTTTATGCAAATGATTGTTAAGAAAAACATCATGGGAAAAGAAGAAATTGCTCATATTGAGCAATTTCTTCTTTTCCCATAATGTTTTTACAACCAATTATTACATTTACAAAATTTTGCAGAAATGCATTAGTTATCAGTTTTTGACATGAAACTAATAAAATTCCCTTTATTTGGTGACCATTTTGAAGAAATTAAGCTGTAGGGGTAGTTTTGAAGCTGTAGTGGCATAACACTGATTTACATGAAGCTGTAGTGGGGCCGATACAGCTTATTGGGCTGGGGAGGACACTGTACCTTCAATACTTTTCGAGTTATGCTCCGGACAAGGTTTGGTCTACGGACAGACCGACCGACCTACGGACCGACCGACACTTGCAAAACAATATACCCCCATTTTCTTCGAAAGGGGGCATAATTAAAATTTCAGTTCTGAACAGAATTTATTTTAGTGGAGGAATTTGGAAAAGATTCATGCAAGGAAGATTCTTGTGAAGTTTGGTTGAAATTTGTCCAGTAGGTTTGGAAACGATGATGTTTAAAAAGAGTTTATGCACGCATGGACGCAGGACGGACACAGGGCTAAGACATAAGCCCCGCTGGCCTTCGGCAGTGGAGCTAAAAAAATGAAAACAATGATGTCAAGCATCATCCGGTTTTCTGAGCACGCCAAGTTAGATTTCTTGTAAGTATCGAAAACATGTTGAACTACGAAACATGTATCACAATTTTTTTTTCTATAAAATTGAACTTTTTTTTCTAAAGAATGGTTCACATCATTGAAGTACACAAATGCGCTAATAGTTACTCAAATGCGCACATATCCACATTTAAGCGGGCTATTGGAACTTCCTATTCCCCTAAGTCAAAACAAGATAGAAGTTTAAAATGAAATATACAGGGTTTTCCCTAAGCATGAGAATTTGGGGGTCATTGTGACCCCCTTGCCTTCAAAGTTAGGGGTCATTTCTAACTATTTTGTAGGTCAAATGCCATAGGACTCAAGTATCATACGTAAATCTGGATTTCAAAGCTTGTGTCATAAATGTCCCTCAAGTAAATTTCTAAGGTCATTTGTTTTGAAATTGCGACAATGACGCATGATTTGTGCGTCATGGAAAACCCTGAAATATAGCTTCAACATTTTGTCATGAAAGTGAACAAGCGTAGTTGCCCCCTTGATTCCATCAACTCCATGAAGGGAAGAGTTTGAGTTTATTGGGGTTTTACGCCGTTTTCAACTGCCAGGGTCATATCGCAGCGGCTGGAGCACCTTACCATGGATTCCTGTTATTCAGTCATGGCGAAGACCGTCGGACCGGCAGACATGTCTGATGGAAATTCTCTCGGTCTGATGATTTTTTGGCTACTGTCAGTCCCACTGTCTGACACAAATTTTGATCTGTAAGATATTGCAATATAGTCTGGTCTGACAAAATTTTATTCAGTCTGACAGAATATTTGGAACTGTCAGACCGAATGTCTGACAAAGATTTCTAGTTCTTCGCCATGTCTGTGTTATTTCTCAAACCAGTACTACCACAACACCCTTACCGCGCCTCCAGCTGCTCGCCCACTTAGGTTAACGATTTCAAACGCATTGGTGGGTGACAATTTTGTCAGAAAGGGTATTAGCCGCGGCCGGGTATCGAACTTTCGAACCCAGGACCTCCCTAATAGTACTACTCTCGAATGAGGGTCAGATGCGCTTCCAACTGCGCTAAGGCCGCGGCCTCATGAAGGGAAGAAGAAGAAGCTATCAAAGTAGGACTGTTCGACCTTTTTTTTTTTTTTCAGGAGGAAGTTGAGTCGATTGTCGATTTTCAGCCATAGGGCCACATATCCTCACGGGTATTTTCGTTAATACAGAGCGGTCACGTGTACATACTCGCGGTATTAAGTGACGTGACGAGACGTGACGCGAAAACACATTACAATTGCCTACAATACATTGTATTTATCAGAAAAAATGATTTAGTTGCATTCCTTAAATTGTGAACTATTTAGCAAAATGCTTACTTACTCGTTTGTCATTATTTGTGGTAATTTGTTCAAGTTGTTCGTCGTTTTTGTTAGAAAGTTGACTTCTTCCACTTTACGTCGGTGTTGTGCAAGACCAAGCGATTGTCGTGAAGTTTACTAAGGAAGTGTAAAATCCCCCCCCCCCCCCCCCCCCGCCCGTGGATTTGCTTGGAAGGCACCTACAAGTCGACTGCCTGTCCCTTTTAGATAGGCTAATTATCCTGATTGTCATCCGTATCGAGGGTTTGCTGCAAAACTATTGTAACTACATTTTGTAAAAATTTTCAGGAGAAGGGAAAACTTATTGACTTTCTCAAAGTTAAAGAGGAAAAATGTTTTTTAAGATAAACATTTCTAAATGGAATTGAAACCTTATGATAAAATACACGATATATACCTTCATAAAGATTCAGAAAATGCAAAAAAGTGAATTTCTGAAAAATATGAAGTTACAATAGTTTTGCACTGAGTCCTCGATATGATTTCGTTTTGACCACTGTAAATGGAAGTGGTCTTTATCGTTTGGCGGAAATCAGTAGGCTAGAGATCGTGGTTCCACTACATCTAGATGAGATTGCCTGTGCACGTATACAAATGAGCCAGGATCTGGAAAAATGTCCCTTATAGCATTTTCAAAAATGAGTTTGAAGATCAACCTGTTGTCAAATGCAGTCCAATATGCATCCATGCTGCTCTCTTTAAGCTACTACAGGTCACGAAGAAGCTACTAGAGAACAACATGGATCTTGATCAGACTGTGCGTATGCACAGGCTGATCTGGTTCTATGTTGGGCTCAAAAGCCTTAAGGGACGTTTTACCAGATCCTGGCTCATTAATGTAATTAGGCCTATCAGGGACGTAGCCAGGCGAACTCAAGTTGTCATTTGAGTACAAATCATTGGCAATAATCGAAAAATAAATTGGTCGAAAAATAAAATATTTTGATCACCAAAGTTGTTTTTCATATTCTACACCTAGGCCTCGGCTATTTTCTCAATGTTCTTTGAGTACAATCCAATTTCCTCTGGCTACGTCCCTCATTATGCATACAATAACTCCTACAAATACTTATCCTTTACAGGTTTTAGCCCTTTCGCCTACAAAACCTGATCTTGACGCCCATAAAAAAGACTATATAGGCCTACAAAATACCATATCATTGCTAGTTAAGTAGGCCTAGAGGTCTAGACCATCAATATAATAATCATGTTGGCGCAATGGTTAATGAAAGGCCACATGCCCACATGCAAAAGAAGTTTACGTGTGCATTGTTTTCAAATGCAACAACATGGATGCACGAACACATAAAATTATTCAAACACATAGGCCTACATGTACGAGCACATACATGCATACCATGCGCGGATCCAGACATATTGCTCAGAGGGGGCGTGTTTCGCGGGGATGGGGGACTCGACTGCATTGGCACATGGAAATTCCTGTGAAAATCACTTTGATAAGCTTTTTTTTACAAATTCGGAAGGGGCATTGGTCCTACATGTACATAAGCGCTTAGACATGCGTGAATAGGCATACATCATACCCATTAGTGTTACCGTACGGCAAAACTTATATTTGGACTATTCCAAATTAAAGATGTTGCAGACGACAGTATTAAGAAAAGTTCGGCACGCATAGTCATTGATTCTTTTCATGCTGCCATATTTCAAAGAATATCATGAATGGTGAAGAAATGTGTTTTTAGTTTTGATACATTCTCTTTTGATTCCATAGCAACGCGATAAAATGTGTCAAAAAATTGGTAATTTCAAGATTTGACCCCTTGCCCTTTCAATCGCATATAATTTCCAAAATATCACTTGTAAGTAAGTATTATTAAAAGTTGTATACCATTGTAAAGGTAAATGGTTATAAATTTTAATTTACAAAACATTAGAAACTTTAAAATTGTGTCAATCATCAGAGTTTTAAACACAAACAAGAGGGCCAAGATGACCCTGCATCGCTCACCTGAGAGGACTTTGAGACAAACATCTTGCAAACTTCAAACTCACACTTTTAACATGACCTAGATACCATCAACAAGGGCGTAACGCCCATTACGCACACTACGCACGTGCGTAATGTAAAAATGCAATGTCATTGTCAAATTATAATTCCTTAAAAAATGACTTCGAATGAAGCTCAAATTCTGTCTCAAAGAAGGCTCAGAATCGTTCTGCTGCCATCCTGAATATCAAAATTTTCTCGGGGGAGGCCCCCCGAACCCCCCTAATGAGAGGGGGGCCCTCTCGTGCTCTCCACCCCCACTCGCGCCTACGGCGCTCGAGAACGCCGTAGGCGTTCAAGATTGCACGCCTTCGGCGTGCGTATGATTTAAAATTTCCTGGTTACGCCCCTGATCAAGATAAACATTCTGAACAATTTTCACAATGATGAGTAAATATTTAGGTTCTTATAGCAAAAACAAGATTTGACCCTTTGACCTAGTTTTTGACCTAACATTAGCCACTTTCAACATGACCCATTTATCATCAAGATAAGCAATTCTGAACTATTTTCACAATGATGAATAAATGATTTGATTTTTTAGAGCAAAAACAAAATTCGACCTAGGTTTTGACCACCCATGACCTACTTTATACATGCCCCGTATATGGTCAAAATAAACATTCTGAACAATTTTCACCATCATTCAGATATCATTATGGTTCTAAATGCAGAAACAAGATTTGACCTATTGACCTAGTTTCTGACCTCACATGACCCACTTTTAAAATGACCCAGATATCATCAAGATAAATATTCTGAACAATTTTCACAACGATAAAGTAAATATTTTGGTTCCTAGAGCAAAAACAAGATTTGACCTAGTAACCTAGTTTTAGACCTCGCATGACCCACTTTTCACATCACCAAGATATCATTAAGATAAACATTCTGAACAATTTTAGCAATGATAAAGTAAATATTTTGGTTCTCAGGGCAAACACAAAATTTGACCTAGTGACCTAGTTTTGAGCCTCGAATGACCTGCTATTCATATCACCAAGATATAATCAAGATAAACATTCTGAACTTTCACAATGATTGAGGAAATATTTTGGTTCTTACAGGAAAAATAAGATTTGACCTATTGACCTAGTTTCTGACCTCACATGACCTACTTTAAAAATGACCCAGATATCATCAAGATAAATATTCTGAACAATTTTCACAGCAACAAAGTATATATTTTGGTTCCTAGAGCAAAAACAAGATTTGACCTAGTGATCTAGTTTTAGACCTCGCATGACCCACTTTTCACATCACCAAGGTATCATCAAGATAAACTTTCTGAACTTTCACAATGATTGAGTAAATATTTTGGTTCTTACAGAAAAAACAAGGTTTGACCTATTGACCTAGTTTCTGACCTCACATGACCCACTTTCAAAATGACCCAGATTTCGTCAGGATAAACATTCTGAACAATTTTCACAATGTTTAAGTATATGTTTCCGTTCTGAAAGCAAAACCAAGATTTGACCCAATGACCTAGTTTTTATCTTACATGACCCATACTTTGTACATAAGCTAGATATCAAGATAAGTATTTAGGATAGTTTTGACAAAGTTTTGGGACTAAATTGGCATCTCTAGAGCAGAAGGAAGGATTCTGTAATATTTGACCTTATGACCTAGTTTTTGACCTTGCATGACCCACCTTTGATCATGACCAAGATATCATCAAGATAAAGATTTAGGACAATTTTGACAAAGTTTGGACCAAAACTGGCACTTCCAGAGCAAAAAGGAGGATTTTACAAGATTTGGCCTCATGACCTAGTTTATGACCTGGCATGATCCACTTCTTGACATGACCTAAATATCATCTAGATAAACATTTAGGATAATTTTGGAAAAGTTTTGGCCAAAACTGGCATGTCCAGAACAAACTGAAGGATTTTTAAAGATTCGACCCCATGACCTAGTTTTTGACCTCCCATGACCCACTTTTTATCATTTTATAGATACCATCAAGATAAACATTGAGGACAATTTTGACAAAGTTTGGACCAAAATCGGCACTTCCAGAGCAAAAGAAAGGATTTTGTAAGATTTGACCTCTTGACCTAATTAATGACCTAGCATGACCCACTTCTTGACTTGACCTTGATATCATCAAGATAAACATTCATGACAATTTCTACAAAGTTTGGACCAAAATTGGCACTTCCAGTGAAAAAAGATGGATTTTACAATATTTGACCTAGTGACCTAGTTTTTCACCTGGCTTGACCTATTTTTCATCATGACCTAATGATCAAGCAGACAAATATTCTGATCAATTTTCACAACGATTGAGCAAAAAATGTGGCCCCTATAGCAGAAAGAAGATTTGACCTAGTGACCTACTTTTTGACCCCATTATGGCCCCGATTCCAATTCTTTGAAGTATTTTGAAAAAGCATGACCCATAGATCATATGTGTGAAATAATATGAAAATAGGCAAAGCCTAGATACGGGCGAAGGAACATTGTCTTACCTTATTTTATGTTTCATAAAGATGATAGCCTGACTCTTGGAATGCGTGACTGTTTCCACCATAACTGTAGAAAAAAACGAAAGCATCTAGATCTGTAAGATTATCTACAGTCTGTAATTTCTGGTTGGTTACAGCTAGATCTATACACAATTATAAAAGTTAGATCTAAATATTTATTACTATAACTATGCTATTTTGAGATTTAATACTCAATGACTAATAGAGCATCTTTACACGTCCATATAGTAATGTAAAACTAACTGCCTTTCATTTAAAAAAATATATATCAAGGTAGACCTGCTTACTTATTACTGATATAATCCATTAAACAAGCCAATAGTTTCTGAACTATTTACTATTGAAAATAAAAAATTGCAACTGTATTAAAAGAGAACACAAAACAACATGATTTATATGACGTAAATTACCTGCTTGACGACTCTTTTTCAAAGGGCTAAACCTCTCCACCATTTTTCTTGTTTTGTTTTTCTTTTTTTACTCATTATAATTAATTAGAATTCATAACTGCTTCATTAAAAACTTAATTTAAATTTTAGAGTAATTGTGTGATTTTAATAGATACTGCGACCAATAATCATAAAAAATTGATATATTTATAATTGAAAATCATTTAACAAAAACATATTAAATATATAGGTATGAAAATATATTCCAAGAGTACTGTTAGAGACTGACATGTCCCCCACAAATACATCTTGAAATTAAGTAATGAATTGTTATATTAATTTTTTATTGAAGTTCATGATATGAGAAGTTGAAAAAAGCTGTGCTGAAGGGCTTAGTTAGTGATTGACATATCACCAACAGAGACACCTTCAGGACACAGATCTATAAATGTTAAGATTATGTTTTGTTAAGTAACTTTACATTTAAAATAACAAGAGCTTTGTGATTTTGATAGATACCAGGTTCAATAACCATAAACAAATGCTGTATTTATTTATAATTGAAATTCATAAAACAAAAACATGTTAGATCTATAGGTATGAAAATATATTCCAAGAGTACTGTTAGAGACTGACATGTCCCCCACAAATACATCATGAAATTAAGTAAGGAATTGTTATATCAAAATTTGTAATTGAAGTTCATGATATGAGAAGTTAAAACAAGAGTGCCATCGTCACAATATACGCCGCCACTTATAAAACTTGAGACAAAAAAATGACATTGACAAGGATTTATAAATATTCACTGAAAAACCTTTAAAAAATTGTGTTCACAAAAAGGTTTTTATAAATATCCAGTGAAAAACCTGGAAGGAATTGCATTCACGAGGCTGAAATATCATTAAGCCCCAGAGACTAAGATTGAAGGGGGCATAATTCTGGCAAAAATCAATGAACCATGAAATCCTTCCTTCATGCACATCTACCTATTGAGGTGATAACATCCACCAAGTTTCATTAAGATCCAGCCAGAAACTTAGGAGGAGTTGCGTTGACAAGGCTGCAATTTCAATAAGCCCCAGAGACTAAGTTTTTAAGGGGCATAACTCAGGCAAAAATCAACGAACCATAAAATCCTTCCTTCATGCACATCTACCAATTGAGGTGATAACATTGACCAAGTTTCATTAAGATCCAGTCAGAAACTTAGGAGGAGTTGTGTTGACAAGCCTGCAATTTCAATAAGCCCCAGAGACTAAGTTTTTAAGGGGCGTAACTCAGGCAAAAATCGACGAACCATAAAATCCTTCCTTCATGCACATCTACCAATTGAGGTGATAACATTGACCAAGTTTCAAGAAGATCCAGCCAGAAACTTAGGAGGAGTTGCGTTGACAAGGCTGCAATTTCAATAAGCCCCAGAGACTAAGTTTTTAAGGGGCATAACTCAGGCAAAAATCAACGAACCATAAAATCCTTCCTTCATGCACATCTACCAATTAAGGTGATAACATTGACCAAGTTTCAAGAAGATCCAGCCAGAAACTTAGGAGGAGTTGCGTTGACAAGAAAAGTGGACGTACGTACGGACGGACGGATGGACGGATGGACGGATGGACGGATGGACGGACGGACAGACGGAGAAGATGACGCCAATATACGTCCGCCTCCGGCGGCGTATAAAAAGCTGTGCTGAAGGGCTTAGTTAGTGATTGACATATCACCCACAGAGACACCTTCAGGACACAGATCTATAAATGTTAAGATTATGTTTTGTTAAGTAACTTTACATTTAGAAATAACAAGAGCTTTGTGTTTTTGATAGATACCAGGTCCAATAATCATAAAAAGTTGCTGTAATTGTCATTGAAATTCATGAAACAAAAACATGTTAGATCTAAAGTTATTAAAAATATTCCAAGAGTACTGTTAGAGACTGACATGTCCCCCACAAATACATCTTGAAATTAACTAAGAAATTGTTAGTAATAGAATGAAAGTTAATGTAAAATATGTTTTGTTAAGTAACTTTACATTTAAAAATAACAGGAGGTATCGCTGAATGTTAGCATACCCCGATAACAGGTGAAATTTGAATTAAATTGGTTCACTATTTTACCAGAAACAGAGTGGACAAAGAAACTACACACCCAACAACAGATAAACTGATTCCTGTATACACCCAAAAAGAATTTTGGGGGTATAGAAAAAAAAATCATATTATCATAAAACACCATCTTCTTGCAAAAATGTAAGACAGTAAGAATAAGCAATGAAATATAGTAAAATTCTGAGAATGTAACACTTGTGAAATGAAATTAAAAAGCATATCGTCGGTGTAAATACAAAACCTCGTATGTCGATTCTTGCAATTTTCAAAGTACAAACATGTGTGCCCAGTTAAAACACTTCTTGCAGGTTTTGAGATATTTTTACTGATCATGCAGTATTAATGACACATTTTTTTGTGAACAATATCTCCAAATTTCAGGTAAAACATTTCAGTTTTGGAAAAGTTATTAAACTTATTTCCCTCCCCTTTAAAATTTTCCAAAATCGAGATACAAGGTTTTGCATTTACAACAACGATATATATATATTGAAAATTTGTGTGAAACACAAATGGCCCTGAAATGCTTATCTTTCCTATGTTAGACATAGACTTTTTCACAAGCAGATGATCATATTGTTTTCATAAATCTCAATAGGGTGAGGGTCAGATTTTGTGCTTTGGTAATAACCTAGAGGTCACAGGTTTGATCCCCCATTATTCCAGTCTTTCGGATGAAATTTAAAACTGCCCTGCATTCAGTAAGACAAAACGTTAGCTCAATGATCGAACATTACTTAACATTTTCCTACTGAACGACCTGTCAACTTCGCACCATTTGGCTCACATATTTGAAGGTGGTGTGCCAAAGCTAACAAAAATGGCGGCTAGTCTGGTTCCCTACCTTCTATACTGCCGAAAGAAGGAGGAAACCCAGACTAAAATGGCGGCCAGGTCCGATATACGAATGTAATTTTTGTTTCATTTGTAAATAGATTATGTACTACCTTGCAGAAACAGTATTTATGAAAATATAAATATGTTATATGTAAAATTTGCTTACGGTAATTACGTTCTGTAAATCCCGGAGGGTTACGGAAAGACCTGAGACCGATTACCGCCCCCGAAATCTACTACGGGTACCATTTTATCCCGCAGAGCGTTCAGTAGGACAGTTTAGTAAAAAATCTTGTATCTTGTAATGCTAAATTTAACTGAATGCAAGGCTGAAGTCCCATCTGCATATGACCTTAGATGTTGAGTGGGATGTGAACTCCATTAAATCAATAGGATGATGATTACAGGAAAAATAGTTTAGCAATTAATTTATTGTGACATACAGAGAGACAGACATATTATGGACATCAGTAAAACAGTATGCCCTGCATAAAAGGTATGAGACAGACAGCTTAGACAATAAAGCTACAGAAAAGAGGGGATGATGGCCATTCAAAATGCATTATTTCATTTATTGATCATCAAACTCTTTGTTGTGGGCACTCATTTGAATCGTCCCATTGAGACGGTTCCCCAGCAAGCAATTTGTATGGGTCCCATATGGGTCCCTTATGGACACCTTTATGGGTCCCATAAGGGCAACCCATATGGGACCCATTTAGGATGTGCAACCGGGGGCCATATGGGTCCTATCTGGGCAGCCCATATACATGCAATATGGGACCCATATGGGTCCCAAATGGGCAGACCCATATAGACAACCCTGATCTAACCCATTTCTATTGGCTTTCGTTTTGTGTTGATCGAAGATGAAAAGTTGAAAACCTTCCAGAGCTTCTCACTCAGAAGGGGTAATCATTCCCCATCATAGAGGATTAAGGTCTCGCCAGGTATGTCTGACGACCTTGACACATTTTCTGAGGTTTGATACCTGGGAATGTGGTCTTGACTGTCATAACATTTTCGAGGCTTTCTATAACTATCTATATGTTTTTTTGATATATTTTTACGTCTAGACTTATTTCTATCTTTTTTTGAAAATGTGTATACAATTTAATTTCTTTTAACAGAATCATATAGGATTATCAAGCCAAATGCTTTCTTTACATTTATTGTCAAGATTTTAAATTATTTCCCTTTAATATATACTCCTCACAAAAAGTTAAGCAACAAAGATGCTTTTCTATCTCAAATGTGTTTTATCACATCTAATGATCTATGTTTTATACAATACAAAGTTGGGGTCTTATTACACAAATTACGTTTACTGATTGGGAAAATCATCAACCAATAACAAAGTTACAGATCCTCGAAAACCGTCCCGACGAAACAATGGTACAAAACGTCACTCGCCACCAGTTCAGAATGTGTAAAAAAGTTGTTTTCCGGCCACTTCAGGCCATGATCGAGCATCAAGTACCTGGTATGACCCCTACGATGTTCAACACACGCCCGAGCACACCTTGGTATCAAGCAGATTTGTCTGTCTATTGTCCGTTGTGGATTGATCCTCCATTCTGTCTGCAAGACCTGTTGCAGTTCATCCATAGTCTGTGGGCGAACATACTAACCATAGACACGCCCTCAAAGAATGTTCTATGTATGTTCTATCGAATTAAGGTCTAGAGACGTAGCAGGCCAGTGTATATGTCTGATCTTGTTGGTCCACAGAACTTAAGTCACAATTCCAGAACGATAGGGACGGGCATTACCACCCATTTACATAACAGTTTGATCTGTTTACCGTGCCAGAAGGATGATAACAGGCGTGGTGATTTCGTACATGTACCTTACACCAGTCAGTGAACCTCGTCTGATGACAACCAGTTCTGTTCTGTGGCAAACACTGATACCTCTCTAGACCATCAAACTCCCATGTTCATATTGGTTGTGTTCAGCGATGTTACAGTCGGCAAACCGTTCATTACCGTTTCTCCACACATGTGTCATGCCATCATTAGAATCAAGGTAGAATCTTGACGAGTCAGTTAAGAGTTTGTGACGCCAACGAGTGACCCTCAGTTTTGATGTTGATGTTCCAATATTAATCTTTGCCGTCGATGTTTTGGGGGAAGTTGGATCCGTTGAAGTGGTATCCTGGACCTTTTACCTTCTGTGTGAAACATGTTCCTCACGGTTTGGATGGAAAGTCTGTTTCCTGACACCATTAGAATGTCATTTTCCAGCGATCTGGCCGTTGTAAGCCAGTTCCTATGGACTAAGGTTGCAACATAACGGTCTTCACAAAGTGTTGTTACTCTTAGACGACCTGAACATGGTCTCTCTGACATCTGTCCAGTTTGGTTGTATCGGGTTATTGCTCTTCGGTCAATAATGCGATGAAATTTAAAGAGAATGGCAGCAGCAGTCTTAGTTGCCCCACCCTGTAGCATTCCAACAATTTGAGCCAAAACAATTGGAGTCAAGTGACGTATTGACATTATTAAAATGTTGATGACATCAAAGCTGTCAAATTGACTCGTTTTAAGCACATACGGAGCTAATGCCAAGTTTTAAATCCGTATATGTGACACATTTTGCATGCATGTTTTGGGGGTGAGTGTGTTCTAATCACGTGATAGCTGTTTTTGTAGACGATAACATTCAGTATTCTTTTAAGTGTGTTTAAGCATAGAATTGGCTGTCCGAATAACAAATCTGTGCAAAAATTTCCGCGTGTATAACAAGAATATTGAGAGAATTACTTTTGTTGCTTAACTTTTTGTGAGGAGTATACATAAAACTCCTTGTAACACACTAATTGATAAGATTATGTTAGCGATTTGAACAGACTAATTACAGTTTAAACACCGTTAAAACGACAAAATAATTCGGATGATCCAACATGAAGCCCATGTTTTAAAAAACGATATTGACAAAGAATGTACTTCTGTACAATATAGCGCAGAAAAAACTTATGCAAAAGAAGAAAATGCCGATTATCAACTTTTGCTAATATATCTAGGCCCATATTTTTTGGCAATTTAGGCCAACCTTTCTATTAGAGAAGTCAATACTAGGTTTTGTTCGAGAAAGGATTAGACATGTCTTATTGATGTTGCCTTACTTGTCTTGCTGAATCTAATGTTGTTGTTTTTCAATTTGTATTGATTTGATGGTCATTAATTTTGATGAATTTAAATAAGATCGTCATTCAAATTGAAAACTTATAATTCTATAGGCTACATGATTCAGATTATGGATATTTTAGATATGCTCATGTATACATAATTGTTCTGTTGTACTTGAATGGGCGCAAGCCGATTACTGTAACTGGGACCCCCATAGTCAAAACAATATGGGCTTTCCTACATAGGTCCTATATGGGCATACCCATATGGGCTTGCCCATACACAGCCCATATGTTGGGAATATGGGACCAATCTGAGTCCCTTATGATCAAACCCACATGGGCTTACCTACATAGGTCCTATTTGGGTCCAATATGGGCCTACCCATATGGGCTTACCCATACACATCCCATATTGGACCCATATAAGCATGTTTGCTGGGTCAATTGAGTACCCACAACATAGGGTTTGGAGTTGAAATGACAAATTTTGAATGTCTTCGCCCCTCTCTAATCTGTAGCTTTCACTAGAGACATTGATGTTCCATGTTTTTCATTTCTTATAATTCAACCTTTTAAAGTCCCACTTTTCATCATCATCAGAATTGTCATCATCTGAATCCTGACCACCCAATCTGTCTTTATTCACAGAGCTAAATAAATAAGTGTACCATTTCTGGTGAAGAGGAAAAGTGGGATGAACACCATCATATAGTTGATCATAAGAAATTGTTGTGGTTTTGACTGTTTTATTTCTCCTTTTTTTGTTTTTGCAGACCAACAAATCCCGGTCCCAACGTACAGAATGTTTATCATACTGCTCATTGAGGTTTGATATGAACTGATTTAAGTCATTAATGTCTGCCTCAAGCTCCTTTTGTTGCAAGGCTGTTTGCTCTGGTAATTGAATGCAGTGGGACAGTTTTCCCCGAGAAATGTTAAATATATTATACTTTTCAATGTCAGCGGACGCAATGTGGGCATATTTTACACTTTTATACAGTTTATTTTCAGTGTAGTGTTGTTCAATGAAATGTTTTAAATTAGATATATTATCTTCCTTATGTTCATAAACTAGTTCAGAACCACCAGCATGGAATATCTTTTTAGTCAAATTACAGATCCCAGCTGCTATGGTTAGATAGAAGTGTACTTTATTTGGTTTTGTTGAAATAGTTTGATCAATGTATTTGTTAGCAGCATATTTGAGTTTTTCAATTTTAGCACCTGGTAGTACAATAAGTTTAACGGAAGTGTTTGGATGTGAAAAATTAGTTGTGTGATTAATGAATTTATTCAGGTTAGCCCCTCTCGAGTCGGTGGCAAAAATATAAATGCACTCTTCCATCTGAAAAATAAACATATTGCATTGTGGTCATAATTAAATAGTACTTGTGTTTAAAATTTTGGCCATATTTTGTTACTAAATGGACAATAATTTTGATCAAGCAGGAAGGAACTTTCTCAAACAACAAAAAGTTAAAACTTTGAGTGTTGTAACATGAAAGCTGCTGTATACTACAAAATGGAAGTGGGTTTTGGAAAATTTTCAGACGAAAGGGGAAAAATCTGGTAATCAGCAAGTTGAGCAACTTTCTTTTGTCTTAATGCTATGAAAAACCTTTTTTACTGGGGAAGTTGAAAGCAGGTATTGTTTGGGAAAGGATTAAGTCCATTTGGAATAAAATACCTAGATTTATAGTGTCATAAATGACAAACTGAGCTAACCAAGCAATATTGAAATGGAAACTGAGAGTGAAACCCTTTAAGAGAACTATTGCAATTTAATATAGTTTAACTTTAAAGTTCTAAATGAATACATGAAGAAATTAAATGATTATTTGGTTGTAACCATACTGAGTTATTCAAAGGCAGTTTAGATTAGATGGGCAAATGATACATCTCTTATTAGTAGCTGACATGCCACCAACTAGAAATAGTATCTATAAAATTTTTAGTTGATATTGATGATAACTTTTTAGAATGCCTTAAGGTAGTCCACCCCAATGAGATTCATGTAATGTTGGAATTATTTGCACAATGTGGTAAACATTTGGTTTTGCAATGTTCCACCATCTAATGTTAACGAATAACGATGCTACACGAAAAAAGTGGACATTAGGTGAAACTCATTATAGATGCACTTCCTTAAGAACTCTTATGAAGTTCCAATTAAAAGATATATGAATTAGTTTTACAAAGTCCACAGACAGCTTGGCTTATGGAAGGGTTAATTATTGGATTTCAAAATACAATGTATGCATTTGACCAGGTATTGAATGTGTGAATGTTGAGCTTAACATTAAAATGGGATTGTGGTTTAATAATTCAACCAGTGACTAGAAAAGGATTTAATGAATATTCAAGTTGATAGCTGACATGCCACCATACTAATTATATTCATATAAAACAGTCCATGATGACCATGAATGATAAGTTCAAAGTATAGCTCATGATAAATAACCTGGCATTACAAATGAAATTCACGAAACAAAAATATGTTAGATCTATAGGTATTAAAAAATATTCCAAGAGTACTGTTAGAGACTGACATGTCCCCCACAAATACATCTTGCGAATAATTTAGGAATTGTAATAAAGAATTTGTAAGTGATGTTTAGAGAACCTCTGCCAAGTCATTTATCATGAGCTATACAAGTGTGTTTTAATAACAACAAATTAAGAAAGGCAGCATGCTAATGGGAGGGGGGCATCCTTTTGAGTACCATATTTTGAATACATGTAACAACTAAAATAGTTAAAAAGTAGCTTGAAATTGCAAACCAAGTTTTAAAGCATTAACCCATTACCAGATGGCAACATTTACACCTGTCCAAATTCAAAAAATAATTCAGACGAGTCACGACTAACTCAGGTGAATGGAATTTTACATTTCTTGGCCTATCTGGAGAGAAACTGTGTGGGAAATGAAGATATTTCACCAATATTTCTCAAAGCGTTTATCTTGTATGACGTGAAAAGGCGTCATTGTGTTGAAATAGGTTAAGTAAACCCATTCCCACACACTGACACGTTTGTACACTCTGCAAGATATAGGCTTTGAAAAACATCATGGAAAATGAAGAAATTGCTTGTAATGTTCAGGAAATTTCTTCATTTCCCAAATTATTTTCTACCATGAAAGAGTAAACAAATTGCATTCTGTACCCAAACACTTCATACATGAGAGCAGTAAGAATCATGATTAGTCAATACTAATACTATACTGATAGATAACCTGGTAGACTTAACTGGCATGTGTTTTTTTTGCCCATATATCCCAGATGCATAAGTACAGGTTTTTATTCTGAGGAAGCGTTACTGATACACTGGACAAGGAATGTTAAAGAAAGCTGCAAATTCTGATATACTGAAAGTAACAATGGTATTGCTAATGGATGAAATGAAGTCACAGGCATATGCATGAAAAAATATCATTTGTGAAAAATTAGGTGAATTTTGAGAATAGGATTTAATGAATCAAGTTGATAGCTGACATGCCACCATACTAATTATATTCATTTATAAATAGTCCATGATGACCATGAATGATAAGTACAAAGTATAGCTCATGATAAATAACCTGGCATTATAAATGAAATTCATGAAACAAAAACATGTTAGATCTATAGGTATTAAAAATATTCCAAGAGTACTGTTAGAGACTGACATGTCCCCCACAAATACATCTTGTGAATAATTTAGGAATTGTAATAAAAAAATTTGTAAGTGAAGTTTAGAGAACTTCTGCCAAGTCATTTATCATGAGCTATACAAGTGTGTTTTAATAACAACAAATTAAGAAAGACAGCCTGCTAATGGGAGGGGATCATCCTTTTTATTATTGTATTTTGAATGTAACAAGTAAAATAGAAAAAATAGCTTGAAATTGAAATGAAATCACACTGCATACACATGAAAAATATCGTTTGTGAACAATTAGGTGAATTGTGAGATGTTGATTTTTTTATAATGAAAATGAATGATCTAGTTTAGTAGCTGACATGCCACCAATCTATTGATCATTGTTAGATATTTGTAGATTACTGAGAACATTAAGAAAGTTGTTTTCCACATTTGAGAAGTCAAATGTATTTCTAGTAACCTGTGCAAGCTTTGAAATTCGTTCAACTTCTTCCTGTCTGGCTTTAAGTTTTGGTGTTGATGGAGAAAATGTAAGGCGGTCTTCATTTACTAGAATATTTGGATGCCAGTAAAAATCAGATTTTACTGTGGAATTTCCTGAGGTCTTCGCCCTTGAAAGGGCAACAAAAAGAGCACCTGGGTTTTGTGATTCAAACTTTTTCTGTCCAGGGTCAATAACAATGTATTTGTTAGGTTCGTTATTTCCAATTGTTAATCCCTGACACCTGTGAATAGTTGTGCCCCAGCCTAATCTTAATGGGATCTGCTTTCTCTTGCAGGCATGGCATGGGCAATCAATCCTACGCTCTATTGGTGTAATTGGAACAATATGTGGATCCTGTTCAAGAAAGACTGGTCCATTGTATTTTGTAAATGAAACAAACACAACATCTGGCAGAGAATCACTTGGTTTTCTCCCATTGAGATATATTATATCTTCAATAACACCCGTAGAGCCATTAAAGAGACCATATTTGACATTCAGATTGGTTGTCAACATCACTTTAGCACCTTTGCATAAATAAAGGGTATTTGCTAGACCACCAGCCTTGTCAATAAGAGCAGTAGTTGCATGACTTCCTTGGTTGAAAGATTTTAATTTTGCAATGGGATATTGTTTATTTGCTTGTAAAAGCTGTAATTTATTGTGCTGCCATTCAGCTGCATGAGTGGGAAATACAAATAGTGCATTTTCATGAATTTCTTTCATTATTTCTGTGCCATACTTCTTTTTCATATTGTTCCATTGAAAAGTTTGAAGCCAAAATGCATCTGCCTTGGATAGGGAGTATGACCTTAGTGAATTTAATACATTCTTGAAGTGGATTTGGTCATTATTCTGTCTAACAATTGTTTGGAGATGAACAGCATTATTAAAAGATTTCCAGATCAATGCACCACGCATAGCAGCAGGAATTTTGCTGTTACAGTAATAAACAGGTGAATCACAAACAGGTGGAAGTTGAATATCATCACCAAGAAAAACAACAACAGGAAGACCTCCCCAGTCTACAGAATCATTGTTCAAACCATAACGACAATGGAATTCCATCCAGCCTAGAGTATTGCATCCCACTAAGGACCTTTCATCAATCAATAGAGCTGACATTCCTTTACAATTTTCCTGGAGTTCTTGGCCTAAATTTCCATCTGGTGCTTTCATGTCTTTTACCGCTTTAAAAGAGGTGGGAATTTTCAAAAATGAATGAATTGTTACGCCATTTATTAAATTTGCACTGTTACCAGTTGGACAAATAACTTGAACAGAGCCTTTTGATTGAAATAAGTTTCTTATGGCATAAACTAGTGATTTAATGAGATATGACTTACCTGACCCTGCAGTTCCAGATATGATCATTCTTAATGGTTCAAAGGGTTGGTTGTTTTTATACTTCAGCAGAGTTTCCAGTATAATGTTGAAAGCAAATTTTTGATCTGTATTCAATGTATGTAAATCTATTTGTTCTTCAAACAGGATTTCCTGTTGCTCTTTCTTACTAAGATTGTCTAAAAACTTCAATCCCAGATCATCTGGATATTGTTTTGTATTTGCACCCCAATTATACATTGGACCACCATCATCATATTGGAAATCATCTTGATTATTTGAAACTTCAATTTTGGGTCTCATGAGTTGGACCCAGTCAGGCTGGTCTGTGTCTTCGTCATCATCACTGTCACTTGTCTCATTGTCTGGTTCATTTGAACTTTTACTCTGGGCTTTTTGAACATCTGCTTTCACAAAGTTTGGACAGTCATTTGTCTGTAAAAACAAATTGAATGAATCAAGCCAGGAAGCATTTTTCGACTTTATATCTGAAATGTTTCTCCAATTTGGGAAATGTAGAAGCATCATTGATCTGGCATATTCTTCATTTAGAGGCCAGGTAACTCTAACGGAACCTCCAGATAATACTGGGACACGGCCATGGTTACAAATGAATCGATACCATGAAGACTGATCTTGTGATGGGCGGGAAAGATATCTATCGAGAGGAGTTGATTTTGTTAAAGTTTTACCATTTTTTTCAAGAACCCGAGAACCTGTTAGACTAACATTCAAAAATTGGTGGCTGCAGTGGAAAAGCGGAAGTCCTAAAAGCTCATAGGAAGACTCCGTGTTTGAAATATCACGCTTAACAGTGTTCATTAGTAATTTGGTGCATATAGTTTTTCCAGTAGCACCACTGCTTTCATCAGATGATTTAGCCATGACATTGAATAAATCAACAAATTCACTGGTAGCTTGATTACCTTTACATGCATAACCTGTCACATATTTCTCTGTAGCCATTATATCACTTACAGAGGGATTGTCTGGACTACTTTTTGATAAAATAATAGAAATGTCACCATTTGCCCTCCAACCCTGTGTATGTATTTTGGAATGCTGTACAAGCATAGGATGATCTCTTTCCATTTCTAGACGAAGACTACCATTTTTATCTTTGACTATATCCGGTTCTTGTCTTATCAATTTTCCTGGTTCTTTTTCTGTGCCAAATTCCATTCTACAAGACCTAACTCCATGTTTTTGTTGTAGACAATAATCCGAGCACCTGTGAAGATTTATCCTATTAGTAAGTAAGATATGGTCCTCTAAAAGAGATTCTTGACTTTCACTTACATCCATTAGCAATTTAAGTAATGGGTTTTTTTCTTCAGGTGGGGCAGGTGCAGTACCTTCAGGAGGTGCCCACATATCTGTTCTTGGGTTACCATTAGCATCCTTGCCTGCAGGATGTGTAGCTGTCATTGAGAAGTTTTGTTTAGCCCAATTTGATAACAATTTTGCAGTCTCATTTCTGGCAAGCCCATTCTCCAAAGCCTCATAAAGAAGATTATGAGGCTCACGGTCTGAGCGCCAGCACAAACCATGCCAGTGTATCATTCCTCTAGATTTTGCAAATTCATACCTGTACCAGTAAGCATCAATATTAAAAGCCCTTTTCATAACAATTTCAAAATATGATTTTGTGCGCAAATTAAAGTATTCTGATACAATGTGGGAATTCTCCTGCAAAACTGTAAAAAGAGTACTTCTGTTATTTAAATCAACAGATCCTTTACCAGTACTTTCTAGATAAAGTGAAAGTAAACGTTTCAATGGTTTGAAATGGAATTCAGCACAACTACCTGTGGTGAAGACTGATGGAAGACCTTTTCCCTCATTTATCTGGTAATTTATAAGAGCTTTAAGTTCTTTAGATCTTTGTGCCCAATATTGGGATGTGCCCCTTAAACATGCTCCAAAATATAGAATTTTTTGGGCAATACTGTTATCACCTTTTTGAATTTTTTGTTTTAAGTCATCAAGAGACAGATGCTCATCACCAATTTGCTGTTTCATAATATATGAACTTTGTTCCAAAGTTCTTTTCCTGATAATGATGTTATGCACAATGAACTTAAAATATTTGTGTTTAGCAAATCTGCCATCTTTATACCACATAAGATGTTCAGCCCAATCAGTCATAGAAGAACAAGTTCTTGCCCTATTGATGTGAAAATCTCCTAATGTGTATGGGAAAAGGCAAGGAAAACAAAGAGTGAAAAAGTATTGAGTGGTAAATTCAGACATTGGTGTAGTGGTTTGTGATGGCCAAGGGATAACTACTTTTTTAGTATTTTGATTTTGGAGGATTATATTTTTAACAGTTTCCTGAACTTGTTGCTTAATATTTAAAGATTGTTCAGGAAGAGTGACAGTTGATGAAGTTTCTCCTGCTATATCATCAGAGTTTACTTGCTCTGGTGCTGGACCAAGGTCATTTTCTTTTGAAATTTCATCAGCTGTATTAATAGTTTCAATTTCAATTTCACCATTTACAGGTAATAGAAGTAATCTTTGTTCACTTATCATGATGTCACTATATGCTTCATTATTTTTTTTAACCATAAGAGTGCGTCTTGAACATTCTGTCTTCGGACATTGAAATCTTTACTAAAATTGTTATCGCCTTGTTTTCTCACACGCAATATAGAAATATCTTTAGGAAGTTTTGGTAAAATAACAGCTGGCTCATTGACTTCTTGTGGGAATGTTACACAATGACCTTTTGCTGATATTCCTCCATGTTTTAACATGTGAATATGCATAACTGGAGCCAAACGACTTATCAGCTGCTGCTCTACAATAGATAGGTTCTGTAATTGTTTTGGGACAATTCCAGGGTCCATTTTGTTTTGTGTTGAGAACATTTTTATACTATTTTTATCCAAGAAACACCTATGGCAAATGCCGTCTGCTTTTAATTTCATTTCTAATCTACATTCATTGCATACATTGCATTTTTTAAAATTATAGGACATTTGCTGTAATTCAAAAGCACGAATGCTGTCCATGGCTGTATTATACAGTTTATTTTCTGTTGAAGGTGGTGGAGAAGGAAGACTTGAAACATTGATGCCTAGTCTTTTTTCCTCTTTTGCAATAGCACTTTGAATTTTCGATTTTTGTGGGTCGGTTTGAATATTGGATGATTTTATTTTGCTTTGATCTAAACCAAGCTGTCTGCATTCCTGCATGAAAATGTCATTAGTTGGATTAGATTGCATTTGTACATTTTGTTGTGTTGGTGAATGATGACATGGGTCATTTGAATGTAATTTTCTGCTTGTTTTAAGAGGCCCTTTTTGGTTTTGGTTCCTTTCTTTTCAAGAATTACCATGTTTGTTGTGTCCCTTTCCAGAGAGGACACAGATTTTACATTTTTATAAGACTTTTTGGTTTGTTTTGTATTTTTCTTTTTATGTTTCACAATGTTTTCTTTGTTTTCTGTTTGGCAGGCATCTGTTTGTAAGTCAGATTGGATTATGTGTTCTTTGGGGGAAGACAATTTTTGTGGAATAGGATTTTGTTTAAAACACGGAGAGTTGTTGCTTGTCAAAACAGTGTAATGGTTATTCCATAGTCTTAGTTTAATTGTAGCACTATTGGATATAGGTGAAGAATATTGGGAAAGATGAAAACATTCCTTTCGTTGCAAATTTTTATTAAAAACAAATCCCTTCAACCATACATCAATATTGATGTACAGAAGTTCAGAAGTCACTCTTACTTCACAGTCTGTAGCCCATCCATGATTGAAAATCATATGTCTCATGTAGGTATCAGGTGTAGTATTGTCATTCAAAGAATGCATCATTTTAGCTAAATCTTGGTAAATAATCCAATTTTGAATTATGTAAGTACATATAACAGTACGGTAATGGTTGCTGAAATCAAATGTGCCATGAAGACATAAACTTAAACAGTGAAAAAAACAATCACCATCACCTGGAACTGGTATGTTAGTGAACAAGTTATTTTCTATCATTTCTGTGCTCAAGCTGTTCAGTTTTTCAGCATAATGACTTAAATCATGTAAGGTTTGATGTTTCACAAATTTATCTAGATTACAAGAAGTTTGTACATTTTTTTGACCAACTGGATTTGATTGAGGAAGATCTGGGTTTCTTTCTTTAGGGTCTATAGATCTACATTTTTTCATAGCTTCTGTTTTCAATGAACTTTTGGCATAAGAGTGGTGCTTCATACATTGAGCTAGATTACTAGAGGTTTGGAGCAAATTTGTTTGACCAACTTTTCGATTTGATTGAGGAAGAATAGTTGGTGAATTTCCTGTACCTAGACAATTTCCTTTTGCATGTACATTTGAAGATGTAGTACCATTTTGAGGTTTGAGATCTTGGATTCTTTCTCTAGATGAAAGCGTTTTATTCTCAGCTTCCGTTTTCAATGAACTTGCAGCATAAGAGTGATCACAGACAACATCAGAATACTTTCTCTTTCCTTTTGCATGTAGATCTACATTTGAAGATGTTGTACCATTTTGAGGTTTGAGATCTTGGATTCTTTCTCTAGGTGAAAGCGTTTTATTCTCAGCTTCCGTTTTCAATGAACTTGCAGCATAAGAGTGATCACAGACAACATCAGAATACTTTCTCTTAACAGCATAGTTATGTTCCAAATCAAATCGGCTTTCTTTTTGCAATGACATGATTAATCACTTGAAATATTAATAAAAATGAAGTATATTTGGGAAAAATTATTATGATGCAAGAAGATGTGTTAAGAAGAACTTGTTAAAGTTAGAAAATGACAACCAAAGACAATTAAAACACTATTACTTCAGTGAACTTCAATGACCGGTATCACAGATTCAATGAACTGAAATATCATATATTTAAAAGGTGTTTTTTTCAGAATAGATAATAATGTTTTGTTGCTGTAGATCAATATAAATGCACAGATCAAGCACCAATGATGAAGATCTCCAAAGTCATGAAAGGTAAACAATGCATTTAAATCCTGTTTAAAAGAAAAACAATGTCTTTTTTGTTGGAAAAAAATGAAAGGGATTGAGAAAATACTTTATTGTTGATGAATCTGTTGAGGTGTTTAGTTTTTGTTCCAAGGTTTAGCCGTAAAAGAAATTTTTCAGAGGTGACAGGTAGATGGCAGCTGGGTTTTACAGCTCAGATGCAGACGATAAACAAATAGTCACGTGATTAATGACGTAGTGCCTTGTTTTCATTTTATTTTTTTTATTTTTTCTTTTTAATTTTATTACAATTCAATACACATTTTCGATTGTAAAATAGAGACAACTCACCATTTAAAAAGGAAAAAAATAATCCCATTTGTCGAGGAGTAAAGGAATTCCCCTTTCCAAAAATGACGTCATAACAATGATTCTGCGAGAGAAGCGGCAACACTCGGGAGATTCTTGTTGGTTCAGCGTGGATCCTATGCGTTTTGTCATAAAAGTCCCATTTTGAAATTGTCGTTTAATTAAAAGAAATCACATTGACACGACGAAATAATCATGTCGATCAGCGACAGAGGTCATTTTGTTTCTCGAAAGACGATATTGTTCCAAACACGAAATTCCGATGAGGCAGGTACTCCTTACAGTCAGTGCGTGTGACGTAGTTAGACTGGTATCAAACCTCTGAATTCGGGACCGGTAAAAGGCAAACGGAAGTAGATAAAACGACTACACAGTCGACTATCCGAAGCGTTCCGAATGCTCCATAAAAAATAAAAAAACAAAAACAAAGATGGTGTATTTTTCATTGAACGGTATGTAAGATTTGAATGATTGATTCTGTCGATTTCAATTGTATGCGTAACATATAGGCGGCCTTCGGCCGGGGCCTTCGGCCCCGGGCTCTTCGCCCGTATTATTGAATTCTGCCAAGTACTTTAGGAGGAGAAAATTTTTTAGTGAAAAGTTGACGGATGGACAGATAGACAGATGGACAGACGGACGCCGGACAACAGACCGATCACAATACCTCACCTCGAGCACTTCGTGCTCAGGTGAGCTAAAAAGGGAGCAAAATAGTGGTCTTGCCTAATTTTTCTGACGAGTCAACAGTCTTTCAACAAACAGTTGATATTTTGCAAGTAGAGGACTAAGAATGTAATTCGTATAAAGAAAAATCGTCATGGGCAAACTCGTGACTTTTTTCTGATGAGGAACTGAAATCAAGCAAAAGAGCAATTTTCACCTTCAAATTAGGCCTACCTCCCTTTGTTATCTCCCTTTGAAAAATTCGGTTCGTTCATCGATCGCTTTATACCCAACCTACAGCTGAACAACTGGCATGGGTGCCTTCGTCAATTTGGGTCTTGTTTTCAGGGTGAAAATATTCATTTAAGCACAAATGGAATGGATTTAGGCCCAGCCAACAAGACAATCAACATGATTCAACTAGGTTTGTTGCATTGTATATTTATTCGAAAAAAATCTGTAACCAGGGTAAGAGTGAAATAAACTCAATATTTTGGTTAGCGTTTGCTTATCTGGCCAAACATAGCTGATTTAACATAATATTTGTGAACATTCATAGCATGACAATGGCCAGCATAATTCCTGATCTAGATCTTTATACTTGTCATGAAGATCCCAGTTTATTTTGATTCATTTGGCAGACGACACAGGACTAGATCAGCCTGGTCATGTTTGCAAACTAGCCTTAGCCTGACGTCCAGTGCTTTCGATAGCCTTATCTACAACCACGTGTTTGCATATTTGCAAACTAATTTCACGAAGTTCTGACTATCTCAATAGATTCAAAAACCAAAATTCTAAACAAAACATTCGGAAATTAAACTTTGTAAACAGACTAGCAAAACGAATGACTAGAATATTCGAAGCATGACATCGCGCGGCGTCAATGTTAGGTTCTCAACATTTCGATAGGGCTATGTTTTTGTGGCTATTTAAAGCACTAGGATGACCTTATAAAAATCGCATTTTTTGATAAGGAGTTGCTCAACCATGGAGAATATCAAACGTCTTGAAAACTTTGCCATGTTGAAAGAAGCTTGAATACGGTTGAATGATTTCTATACTGACCTTGATTTTCTAGTTTCTGTTTTGTTTTGCAAATTATCGTTTTTTAGTGTAATAATTAGTTGTCTCCAAATTTCTATGACCAAAGACTTTGTTTTTACCAAAAGTGTTTAGAAGCATATGAAATGGTTTTCAGATTGTAAGCACTTCTGAACATCACAAGGCGTCGTTTTGTCTTAAAGGTGCTCCATTTCGAATTTTCATCGAAAAACCAACTGTAACGTATACAACCCACCATTAGCACTGAAGAGCCAGAGGTGATATTTGAAAAAGGCCAACTGTGTTTCATTTGCGTTCCAAATATAAACATAATCATTTTGAACGGTTTAGAATTTTGAATTAATGCATATAATTTATATGGAAAAATATTTGACAAAAAAGTTCAAAATTACCTGGTTTGCATATGAACATAGAGTAAAACAATATTTGTGAATTATTTTTTTCTTGAAGCATATTCTTAAATTCCGGCGCGGCAAATCAACTTATGTGAAGTGTATTTAGAAGAGTGTGTAATTTGACAATGATGCATTTCGTATGACCAGAAAGTGGTATTTTAATGGTGGGTCATATACCTTAAAACCATTTGGTGGTCATTCGCATGGTCATTAATGATAAATTCAAAACAAAATGAATACACCCTTCAAGCTCAATTGTAGTTCAATGAAATTCTCCTTTATAACGAAATATCGGAGGTGATTTTCCACAAGTTATCGCTAATTATAGAAAAAGTATTTCGCGGGTCTTTGGTGATGTCAACCTCGGGCACACCTCCAATCGTCTTCTCACGCGAACACTATTGACAGGGTCCTCCGCAGAATATTTTGAAGTCGTTGTGGCATTGGTAAACCTTGAAACACATTGTGCTCATGCAAATAATAGTGAATAAAAACATAATGGGAAAAGAAGAAATTGCTCAATTTGAGCAATTTCTTCTTTTTCCATAATGTTTTTATACAGAATTATTACATTTTATTTTATAAGAATGCATTATTTATCACTTTTTAACATGGGATATCTACAAATTCACTTATTTGGTGACATTAGGTAGCGCGGTCAGTTAAGGAGCCCCGAGTTCGAACCCAGATACCTGCAGATTTTATTTTATACTATTTACTTCGCCATCAATGGCTATTAGAATTTAGTTATGAAATTTCATTTGTTATGCTGATGGCAGCTTGCATTTTGTGTAACAAATACAAATGAGGACAGAAATACAAAAAAAAAGAAAAAAGAAAAAAGAAGAAAAGAATCGCCGTGGCGTAGGATCGAACTCGAATCTCCGGTGCAGATCACACACCGCTCTACCACTCTACCTAAGTTTTCACCGTATCTACGTCACTGCATTTTAAGAGTTTATCGTGTTTTATACAAAAGTTCTGTGCTTGCATCTGAGCAAAATGTAAGCAATGAGGAAAATAGGTTTGAACAAGAGCAACGCTGGGCGTGGCATTATACGCCAGAAGCTCAGAAATAAATGGGTGTGTGATATTTGTTGATGTCCTGTTCTTTTCTAAAAGTCTCTTGCAAGTATCCGATAAAACAAAATTCACCGAGTACTAAAATATTCAAGAAGTGTTGCAAGTACCCGAGTACTAGTAAAAAATTCACAAATTTAATCAGATTGAGATAATGTAATCAAACACCCTAGCTACATGTATGAGTTCTACACACATGTGAAGTTTCAACATCGTAGGCCTTGTATTTTGAAAGTTATGGATCGGACACGAATTTGCAAACTGAATCAACAAAGGGCAATAACTCAAAAATTATAAATGGTAGAGTTGTGGTTCTTGCGCTCTGCACACCCTAGCTATGAGATTTATACACATGTGAAGTTTCCAGACCATAGGCCTTATAGTTTCAAAGTTATGGACCGGACACGAATTTGCTAACTGAATCAAACAAAGGGCATTAACTCAAAAATTACAAATGGTAGAGTTGTTGTTCTTGCGCTCTGCACATCCTAGCTATGAGATCTATACACCTGTGAAGTTTCAAGACCATATGCCTTATAGTTTGAAATTTATGGACCGGACACGAATTTGCTGACGGACAGACAGACAGACGGACAGACAGACGATAACATAATACGATCCTTCGGGTGTATAAAAACTTAACAAACGTTTTCCATTTTTTTCCACGGATTTCCCGTGATTTCGGCCATTACTATCCTATTTTCGATTCGTTGTTTGTCTGAACCGCCTTCCGTTACTATTCCAAAGGCAGTAATTATAAAAGTTCTGCATTTCATTCCGTTTTTCGGGTTTTTTTTTTTTTTTTTTGCAATTTGACCAAGCACATTGCTGTAGCTTTAATTGATGTATACCGGGTATTTGTCCTTGCTAGTGAAAACAAATTCAAAACCGCCACTTTTTAACCCTTTCCCAAACAGCAAAACTGCTGGAAATGACAAATGCCTGAAATGGTTGTTGAAAAAGATTGGATTTGTACACAAAATAGCACAGAAAATTAGTAATATTGAGACAAAAGGAGAAACTGCTGATTATCAGTTTCAATGTTTTCCCAAGCCTTTTCTATTAGGGACGTCAAAACCAGGTCTTGTTTGGGAAAGGGTTAATTCAAAGACAGATAACTCCAGATTTTCCGGTTCAATGCGGATTTATTGAAGGAATCTGATAGAGGGCTATCCAAGGATCATTTCTGTGAAATTTGGTAGAAATCCATCATGTAGTTTCTGAGGAGAAAATTTTTAAAGAAAAAGTTGATGCCCGGATGGACAACCGGACGGACGGACGTCGGACGCTACGACAGGTGAACGACGGAAAAAAACATCATGACAATAGCCCGCTGGCCAGATGGCAAGTGGAGCTAAAAATGATCTTACGATTACTCCAAATTAGGTCAGCCCAAACCCTGTCACGCCCACAATTTTGACAAATAAAAAAAACTGTGAACAAATGTTGAAAGGAGTCACTCAAGGAACATTCCTGCCAATTTTGGTTTATATGGCAAAATTTTGATTTTCTAAGAATTTTATTAAGATTTCTCTTAGTCCGACGATAAGCCCCGCCCTGCCACGCCAACATTTTTTAACGAATCAAAAAGTGAAAAGTGTCACAAGGAACATTCCTTCCTTCCAAGTTTGCTTAAAATTGAACCAATGGTTTAGTAGAAGATGTATAAAGACATTGTGGACGGACAGACAGACAGACGGACATCAGACAAAAAGCAATAACAATAGCTCAAATTGAGCACTTCGTGCTCAGGTAAGCTAACAAGAGGGCCATGATGGCCCTGTATCGCTCCACTGACTGTCAGACATTTAGACAATGAAATTCTTCAATGAATAAAATAGTGGTCTATCCAAAGAAGATTCATGCTACACCACAATGAAATCAAATAAGTGGTAATGGAAGAGATTTTTTTTAAAATTTTCTTAGAATTACACTGAGTTTCATATAGCGAAAAATAAGACTAGCCCACAACAGCCATGTTTTCTATCCGATCAAATTTTGTTCAAAGAATCCAATGGAGCACATTCAAAAATTTGATTTAACTAATTTAATAAACAAGAGTTGTCCGCGGACAACGTAGCTCGCCTATACGGGAGGTTGTCACAAAAACAGCTGATTTTTAAAAAGTGGGTCAAATTCCAAGGTCAAGGTCACGGGTCATGCTCCCAAATGAAAGGTCTTGGCAGGAGGTATCCATGTGTGAAATATCAAGGCTCTATCAATAAAAATGCATGAGATATAGGCCAGGTTAAAGTTTTTCAAAAGTAAGTCAAACTCCAAGGTCAAGGTCACTAGGTCAAAGGTCATGGTCCTAAATTAAAGGTCTTGTCGAGATGTTTCCATGTATGAGATTATCAAATATCAAGGCTGTATCTCTAATAGTGCCTGAAATATAGATCAGGTTAAAGTTTTTCAAGTGAAGACGGGACGGGACGCGACGCCGACACTAGGGCTGTGATATTAGCTCCCCGGACATAAAGTCCCGGCTCGCTAAAAATTCAATTCTACACATTTTTTTGAGGAATTTGGGAGAGATTTATGCAAGGAAGATTCCTGTGAAGTTTGGTTGAAATTGGTCCAGTAGTTTTGGTGAAGAAGATTTTTAAAGATTTTTCGAAAATTTGATACAATTAATTTAAATAAAAATTCAATTCTACACCGAATTCATTTTTTTTAAAGAATTTAGAAGATATTCATGCAAGGTTAAGTTTGGTTGAAACTGGTCCAGTATTTTTTGGAAAAGAAGATTTTTCATAAAATTAACTTATAATTCATTAAAATTTAAGTTCTACACAGAATTTATCTTTTGAATGAATTTGGAAGAGGTTCATGCAAGTAAGATTCCTGTGAAGTTTGCTCGAAATTGGTCCAGTAGTTTTGGAGAAGATTTTTGAAGATTTTTCGAAAATTCAATTTAATCAATTCAGATAAACTTTAATTTCTGCACGGAATTTATTTTCATTTCAAGGAATTTAGAAGAGATTCATGCAAGGAAAATTCCTGTGAAGTTTGGTTGAAATCGGTCCAGTAGTTTTGGAAAAGAAGATTTTTTAAAGATTTTTCGAAAATTTAATTTAACAAAATTAATCAAATATCTAAGTTCTGCACGGAATTTATCTTTTTGGAGGAATTTAAAAGAGATTCGTGCAAGGAAGATTCCTGTGAAATTTAGTTGAAATTGGTCCTGTAGTTATGGAGAAGATGTTTGAAAATTGTTTACGAACGGACGGACGGACTGACACATGCACAGACACACAACAGACACAGGGCCATGACATAAGCCCCGATGGCTTTCGGCCAGTGGAGCTAAAAATCATCTCATTTCAATAAAACCTCGTTACTGCAGCTTGTTTTAAGCTTCACTTTACTCACGAGTTTTGTTCTCTTTTTGTTGAAAAGCAGCGAGATATTCACAGTGTATGAGCGGAAGTGTGTGAATGCTTGTCTTTGAGTGATAGCTTGTGTGTCTGTACATCGAGGAAATGTAACTTGGTAAACATCAGCGGTTGACATAGGTAAGAAAAAGTTTATGATTGATAATTATTTCGACATATATCATATATTTTGTTGTAATGTCGTAATCTTGAATAAACATGGAAGGCATCGTCCTAATATGGGCCCGGTCTGAGCTGTTTAAACCATACAAAACGCCTTGATCATCTGGATGGGAAAATTGGAGCATGGTTTTCACCACATAAAATTGCCATTTTTATCGCTTTTATAACATTCATCGTATTGTTTATTCCCAAAATTAAATGCCTTTATGTATGTATTTTTTCACTAAGAACATGATTCAGACGAAATGATATCCATTCCAATAAAATTCCCGTTTTAAGTGTCCGTATTTTGACAGTTTTTTATGTACAATCGTTTGGCTAATGATAATTCCCTTATGAATTTATTGTACAATCACTTACAGACAGTTTGTAATGTCACTTGCCTACATTTCACACGGATTAAAATATCAACACAAACACGAAATTTCGGTTAATCTTCTTTAATTTGTTATCCAGTGTTCCAAGGAATAGGCTTCTTTCTTTACCTATATTTAAAAAAATATTTTAGTGTGATGAATGAGTTTATATAATAGCAACGAATTTTGTGCTAAACGTGTAGACATGGTTTGCCAAACGTTATGTTTTGATAAACCGTCGGTGCCTTTTTGAACTCCTGACTACGGCTAGAATCAAGGCGTAGTTACGATATTTTGTAACAGCACCTTCGTAATAATATTGTTTGTCCGAAATTATGTCACTGTTTACTAAATATAATTGTGCACTATTCTACATCGAACCATGTGCCGTGACGAAAGGTTACTTTATATTCCAATACATGTAAATTGGCAGAGACGCATAATTCTTACAGAAAGATAGCGGATAATAATAATAATAATAATAATAATTTGCTGTCCGCGGTGGCCGTGATAGTAGGCTACAGTAGCTGTCTACAGATAGTATTAAGTCGATTTATCAAAGGGTAGTTGGTTCGAAACACATATTTCTATAAATCGAAATCCCTCTTTTCCCCGCCAATTTAGACTCGCTAATGTTTTATCATTCACAGGTCGTTGTCGTATTACACCACAAAAGACACTACTGTTAACTCAGCTTGCTGTCCATGGAAAATGTCACGTGACTATCCCGTGTGTATATTCAACAGATTTGGTGGGATAAAGTGTACCGTACACGCATTTGATTGTGCCATTTGCCATGCTACGCACTTTTAAAAACCGTTAGGTATGCCTCGATGAAATCACATTTCAGTGCAAAATCGTGTGTTTACAATTGTGTTTTGTAAAATTATATATAACAGGAGATCCAAACAGGAGATATGTTTGGTTACAGTAAAAATAATCCATTTTGGATTTCCCAGGGTCATGGATGATGACTATTAGTTGGTCCCTGTCAAATGTTGATATCGCTTAAAGCCGGATTTTAACAGATTGACAAAGATTGGGACTTCAATTATACTTTAGTATATAGTATTTCTTCGGTGTAAATCAAATATTGGTTTTGTTATGAAATTTTATAAAATTATGCAACGTGATTCTCCATCATGTAAAAATTTCTTATATTCCCGACATTTTTTGTCTGTACCTTTTACGGGTCAGCATAATAGGCCTATCATGATATATCAGTCGAATATAATGCAAAAAGAGGTAAGACGCATTTATTACAATCAAAATGTCACATATGCAATTCAAGCCGTTGTACAAAAGTTAATATTTCTTGTCAGGCTATTGTACAGGACTTGACAACAGGGTTGGCAATCGACCGGTCACCCGGTTTTAACCGGGCGGTTTTAACCGGTTAAAACCGCCCCGGTCAATACTCCAAGTGGTCGATTGGTGGTCGATTGGTGGTCGATTGAGAAAATCTAATGGTCAATTGGTGGTCGATTGGTGGTCGATTGAGAAAATCTAATGGTCAATTGGTGGTCGATTGGTGGTCAATTAAAAAAAATTAATGGTCAATTGAACATTTTTAATGGTCAATTGAAAAAATTCTGATGGTCAATTAAAAAGACTTTAATGGTAATTTATTCTTTTTGTTTTCGGATTTATTATTTATATTCTTGAAATTGAAAAATTGACAGTTATAACCTGTCAAGGCATCGGGTGGCTTTTGACCAGATAGGGTCCTTTGGCTTTATTTTAACACAACAGTTACTCTTGTTTTGACACTTAGATTAAATGTCCAGTAATGTCCAGTTAACTGACCAATAACAGATAGCAGAATAATCACACTTTCACACATCTGAATAAACGAAGGTGTCAGATTCACAACCCATATATTTCAGCCCCTCTCATTGGTCAACCTTACAAGTTGGACACACCTTCCATAGGTTTGAGTGACAGGTCCAGTATTTTGACAGTTTTGATTGGCCATTCTTAATTGTTTGTCAAAAGGCAATTACTGTTATTAAGATTAGGTCATCCTCTTTGATGTGTTGGCTAAACAATATCAATAATTTGTACCAGCAGTACTCTTTGAAGTAGTTTGTCATTTTTGTACAGTCAAATTTTGATCGAGTCAATGTTTGTTTGTTTGATTGCTTTTCATGATTTTGATGGGCACTTTTAAACCCTTTCTTATTACACTTCTCTTTTCTTCTCTTTTTTTTTCTCTTCTTCTTTACATGGCAATGTATATATTGAACTAGAACAACCTGAACTGAAAATTGATGAGAAAAATTGAAAAGTTTACTGATTCATAAAACAGACCTCTTTGAAATAGCCATTTACATTTTGGTTTTGCAGCTTTGTTTTTTAGAGTCTTGAACAACAGAAAGTCAGAATCTCAACATCTAATTTGCAGTGATATTCTTATATTATGTAGGGTCTATTAAGTAGGGTTATCATATATGAGTATTTTCCAACCAACCATTTCAATTGACCAATCGACCACCAATCGACCAGTATTGACCGGTATTGACCAGTATTAACCGGTTAAAACCAGTATTGACCGCCGGCCCGGTCAATACTCATATTGACCGGTCGATTGCCAACCCTGCTTGACAAACGATTGTACAGAATTTATTTTTTTAAACGGCAAAAATGGGAAGTTTTAGACGGTTTCCTTTACCAAATAATTATATAAGTCTCAACACACACATATGCACTAGCTGTGAATGAATATTTTGTCGCGAAATATCCTACATTATGCATCTATTCGAGCGAAAACTGCGATTCGTAACAGCTAAATCACCCGTTATAGTTCATGCCCAAGTGAATCGGGCCTAAAATGATTTAAATCTAGAACCAATGGCTCCGATTGCTCTAAAAATATTACAGGGAATAATAAATAAAGAGATTGGTACAATGATCTGACAAAAGTGTTGTGTTTATCCAGAAAGAAAACATAAATTCTTACCAATGTCAACCGCTGATGTTTACCAAGTTGCATTTCCTCGATGTACAGACACACAAGTTATCACGCAAAGACAAGTGTTCACACACTTCCGCTCCTACACTGTGATATTGATCAAGTGGAAAACAATCCTTATGGTAAACACTTTAAACTTTTGTATTGATAATAATATTTCCATTCTATTTTTTTCTATTTTTCTTCAAACATTCGTATTTAGCTCAGCACCCAATTAGTTGTCTGAAGCGGCTTTCACAATAAGACAGCCAGGGCATTACAAGTGAATTCTTATTTACACTATTTTGAACTGCAGGATTTGCGTTTGTAACCCAAATGTAACATCATTTGACACGTTAAGCTAGAAGAAGTTTTAAAACAATTTCCACAAATGTCACATGTATATGGCTTGTCACCAGTATGTATTACTGTGTGTGTTTCTAAGTGGACCAACCGCGTAAATCCCTTTCCACAAATGTGAAATTTATGGCTTCTCACCAGTGTGTATTCTTGTGTGTTTCGATAAGTTGGATGAGTTAACAAAACGTTTTTCACAAATGTCACATTTATATGGCTTTTCACCAGTATGTATTCTTGTGTGTTTTTCTAAGTGTGCAAACTGTGTAAACCCCTTTTCACAAATGTGACATTTATATGGCTTCTCGCCAGTATGTATTCTTTTGTGTGTCGCTAAATGGGATGATTGTGTAAACCCTTTTCCACAAATGTCACATTCATATGGTTTCTCACCAGCATGTGTTCTCGCGTGTGTCACCAAGTTTGAAGAGTGAGTAAATCCCTTACCACAAAAGTCACACTTATATGGTTTCTGACCAGTATGATTTCTTTTGTGTGTCGCTAAATTGGATAACTGAGTAAATCCCTTTCCACAAATGTCACATTTATATGGTTTCTCAAAAGCATGTATTCTCGCGTGTGTCGCCAAGTTTGAAGACTGAGTAAATCCCTTACCACAAAAGTCACACTTATATGGTTTCTGACCAGTATGATTTCGTGTGTGAATCGTTAACTCACCAGAGGTAGCAAAACATTTTCCACAAATGACACATTTATATGGTTTCTCACCAGTGTGTATTCTTGAGTGTTTCGTTGCAGAGGAATTATCTGTGAAACACTTTCCACAAATGTCACATTTTATCTTTGTTATTTTATATGGTTTATCACCAGTATGTATTCTTCTGTGTATCATTAGGTAACAAGATTGTGTAAATCCCTTTCCACAAATGTCACATTTATATGACCGATCAATGGAATGCAATTTCCTGTGATAATACAAGGAAGAGCTTGATGTATAACATTTTCCACAAATGTCACATCCATACGGCTTTTCACCATTATGTATTTGTATGTGTTTTTGAACCTGGTATAGATATCTGAATTCTTTTCCACAAAATTCACAAAGATGGTGTTTCTGGTCTGAAACTTTTCTTGCAGTTTTGTCTGCGTATGTACTTTCAATTAGGTCAGTGGTTTTACTTTCATTCAATAACTGTCCATTAACACATTTGTCCTCACTAATAAGCTCTGCGGTTTTACTTCCACCCAATAACTGTCCATTAACACATTTGTCGTCATCACAATTATACATTGTTTAATTTCAAGCTAACATAGTGGAACTCAAGAAGTACTAGATTGATCATCGAACTTGTAGACGTGTATTTTACTCTCGTCTTCTGTGCATCTGTCGTATTGCTGTACCACATCTGGCCACCCGTTTCAAAGGACGCAAGTTAGTAAGAATTCTCTCTATTTTTCGCTGAAATTCGAAGATGTCCATCTTTCGTCGTGAATATCTTTATCTTCGGAACTGAAAACATATACAAAATTGTAAGAACACTAACAGACAAAAACAAGACGGCCAAGATGGTCACATATCGCTCATCTGAGAGGGGTCTGAGACATAGTAAATGAAGAATAAACTCAAGATAAACAAGAGATGTTTGTAAAACATATATTCCCCTCAAAGGCCTACATTTCATGTAGGTCAAAGTCCGAGGTCAAGATCACAAGGTCCAATGTCATGGTCAAATATGAAAGGTCTTGGTAGGAGGTGTCCATGTGTGAAATATCAAGGCTGTATATGTAAAAGGACATGGAATATAGGCCAGATTAAAGGTTTTAAAAGTAGGCTAAATGCCAAGGCCAAACTCAAATGTGAAAGGTCTTTCTTTGAGGTGTCTATGTGTGAAATATCAAGGCTGTAGGTGTATAGGACATAAGATAAAGGCCAGATTAAAGATTTCTAAAAGTATATATCAAACTCCAAGGTCACACAGGCCAAGGTCAAGGTCAACTGTGAAAAGTCTTGGTAGGAGGTGTCCATGCGTAAAGTATCAGGACTGTATTGGTAACAGGACATGAGATATAGGCCTAGTTTAAGTTTTTTAAAAGTAGGTCAAACTCCAAGGTCAAGGTCCAAGGTAATGGTCAAAAGAGAAATGTCTTGGTTTGAAGTGACCATGTGTGAAATATCAAGGCTGTATGTGTAAAATGACATGAAATATAGACCAGGTTAATGTTTCATGAAAATAGGTCAAACACCAAGGTCAAAGTCACAAGGTCCAAGGTCATGGTCAAATTTGAAAGGTCTTGGTAGGATGTGTCCATGTGCGAAATATCAAAGCTGTATGTGTAATAGCACATGAGATATAGGCCCAGTTTAATTTTTTTAAAAAGTAGGTCAAACTCCAAGGTCAAGGCCACAAGGGCCAAGGTCATAGTCATATATGATAGGTCTTAGTCGGAGGTTTCCATGTGTCAAATATCAAGGCTGTATGTATAAAGGGACATGATATATCAGCCAGGTTAAAGTTTTTTAAAAGTAGGTCAAACTCCAAGGTCACAAGGTCCAAGGTCATGGTCAAATGTTTTAGGTCTTGGTAGGAGGTGTCCATGTGTGAAATATCAAGACTGTATCATGGTCATCTACATACATTTTGTCGTTTGCAGCAGCGTTTCAATTGATGTAGTCTAGATACCCTAAACGAGCCTCCAGCTGCTCCCCCATGTAGGTTCACGATATCAAACCATAGACAGTTGACATTCTGTTAGAAAGGATATTTGCCACGACCGGCGGGTATCGAACCCAGGACCTTTGGAATGAGAGGCAGATGCGCTACCAACATGGCCGTGGCCCTTTTTAGCGAGCCGGGACTTTATGTCCGGGGAGCTAATGTCACAGCCCTAGTGTCGGTGTCGCGTCGCGTCCCGTCTTCACTTGAAAAACTTTAACCTGGTCTATATCTCAGGCACTATTAGAGATACAGCCTTGATATTTCATAAATAGATACATCTCGACAAGACCTTTCATTTGGGTTGGATTGTATGGAGTTTTACGTCCCACTCAACACCTAAGGTCATATGGAGACGGGACCTCGGTTTAAAGTCTCATCCGAATGACTGGAGAAGCAGGGATCGAACCAGCGACCCCTGTGTTTCAAGTCCAGCGCGTTACCACTGCACCACCTCCGCCTCTACCTTTCATTTGGGACCATGACCTTTGACCTAGTGACATTGACCTTAGAGTTTGACCTACTTTTGAAAAACTTTAACCTGGCCTATATCTCAGGCACTATTAGACATAAAGCCTTGATGTTTCATACACAGATACATCTCGACAAGACCTTTCATTTGATACCATCACCCTTGACCTTCTGACCTTGACCTTGGAGTTTGACTTACTTTTAAAAAATGCTGTTTTTGTGACAAGCTCCTGTATAGGCGAGCTACGTTGTCCGCGGACAACTCTTGTTCTTATTGGATCAAAATATACATTGTACACAAGAAAAAGATTCTGAGTATTTCTTACAAGATTTAAATCAAAATTGGCACTTCAAGACTAGAAAGAGGAAGTTTTGTCATTCAGTCTAGTTTTAGACCTCACATGACCCTCTTTTTATAAAGACCTAGATTTTCTTGGAACTAGAAAGCCCTGAAGGGCTTGAGTCGCTCCACTGGCCTGGAACTCTTATAATATCAAATCCAAGTTTTGACAAGATTTTTCAATACTTGTGGTTCTTAGAGCAAAAACGAAGTAAAAAGGAGCGATCCTGTGGTCAAAGGGAAAAGAAGGAAAATGACTGACTAATATTTTAGCAATATTTTAGTGATAATAAAGTTGAAAACTGTAATTTTGCCGAATTCAAGGGAACATAATTCAATGCGTGAGTTTAAAATCAAGCTGAAAAGTAAACTTATGCAAGAACTTGTGGTCACCATCATTCTGTAAACAAAAATTCTATTTAGTCTACATTTATGGCCGCAAGAGTGAAAAAAGTGTCAAAAAAGGGCAAAATTAATAACTCAGATTGTAACAGTGTGATCATCCTGAAAATTACACAAAAGCAAGATCTTCTGGTCATCAAGATTCTTACCAAGTATCATTTTGATTGGTTAACATTTATGGTTGTTAGAGTCAAAACAAAGTCGAAAATGGCAATTTTATCAAATTCAAGGGCACATAACCCATGATGTAATATTCCAATCAAGCTGAAAATTACACCCAGACAGAAAATTATGCTTTATATAAATTTTGTCAAAGTTTTGTCTTGATTGGTTAATATCTATAGATTTTAGAATTAAAATAAAGTCAAAACCAGCTATTTTTGACATTCAAGGGCACATTACTTAGGTTATTCTGGTTCAATCCAAATTCTTTGAAGGAATCTGAGAGAGGGTCACCCAAGGATCATTCCTGTGAAGTTTCTTTGAAATCCGTCAAGTAGTTTATGAGAAGATATTTAAAGAAAAAAATTACGGAAGAATGCATGCATGCAAAGTGTTTATTTTTAATTTTGGGGGAAGGGGGTCAGGGCCTATAGGTGGGAGAAAATTTGCGTGTGAATGCCCATAAAGGGGAAATTTCAAAACATGCGTGTACTCTCAAATACAGGGTTGTAAATGCATTTAACTTGCTTGTACATGTATGTATACCATAATGGGGCATTCAAACAACCATTAGAACTCTTAGAGATGCCTAGAATCTAAACATAATTTGGAATTTTCTTTGCAACAAAAAATCTAGTTCCAGGAGGGGAAAATTTATCTGAAATAGGGGAAAAAAGTATATTCCCCAGAGAGGGGGAAAGGGTCCAATAACGACTATTTTTTTAAAGAAAAATCACTGATGCATGACGTACAGTAACACACAGCCATGACAATGTTCAGCCAGTTGGCCTGAAAGGCCAGTGGAGCTAAAAATATGAGAAATGTTCTTAATAACAGAGCCATAATTTGCACTTCCAGAGGAAAAAGGATTTCATAACATTTGACCTATTGCCCTAGTTTTTGACCCAACATGACCCACTTTTTACAGGATGTCATAGTTACCATCGACAACAAATTCATTCTGAGCATTTATCACAGGATTTGAGCCAAAATTGACACCAAAAAGAAGGGTTTCATATCATTTGACCTAGATAGCTAGTTATTCACCTGACATGAAAAACAGTTTGTACCTAAATATCATTAAGAAGAATAGGACAGTGTTTTTTTCCTAAAAAAAGGACGTTATTGGGCCCCTTTCCCCTCTCTGTGGAATACACTTCCCCCCCCCCCCCCCCCCATTTTAGATAAAGTTTCCCCTCCTGGAACTAGATTTATCTGTAGCAAAGAAAAATTCAAAACATATTTAGATTCTAGGCATATCTTACAGTTCAAATAGTTGTTTGAATGTCCCTTTATGATATGTACAAGCAAGTTAGATGCATCTATAACACTGTATTTGAGATTATATACATATTTAAATTTCCCCTTCCTATGGGCCCTGACCACCTTCCCCCAAAATTAAAAATAAACACTGTAGGATATTGAATTATGCCCTTGAAACGTGTATTCATTTCAATTTTCAAGGGCATAATTCAATATACAAAGCAATATTTTAGTAACATTAAGGTGGTTTTAAACATTATAATATACTTATTTTTCATTGTCACTGCCAGTCATACAGGGAAGAAGAAGAAGCTATCAAAGTTGGGACTCACTGTCCGAAGTTTTGTTACACTAAACAGATTGGTTTCCGATCGGGCAATATTGCCCAATCCGGCAGTCTTGCCCGATCGGGCAATAGCAAAATTGAAAGAAAAGAGCAAAAAGTCAAATTGTGGTTAAATGTTTTGGTGTCGAGTAACCAAAGTTTTTGGGCATATTGGTTAGACCTCCCGTCACACATTCCCAAAGAAATTTCCCATTAAAATGGTCTATCTTCATGCGCCCAGAGTGGGGAGGTGAAGATAGAGTTACAGTGTACATCAAAAGTTGTGTTCCTATTTTACTTGGAGTAATGGATGAACTTGAAAACTAAATAAAATGTGTTTGTTTTGATCCCAAATAAACACATTTCATTTTTAATCAACTATGCTCTTAAATGCACATAGCAATCATGTTGTTTTGATAGTAAGCACAGGATATTGCAGTATTTAGTTTGTATTACCCACATGAAATATGCCACATAACTTTTCGGTGTACACTGTGCTTTTATTGTGGCCTCTCTGATAGACAAGAATCTGTCGTACATTGCCATTTGGCGGCTTTAACCGGTCCAGAAATTATCCAAAGGGAGGACCCTGGTTGGTGAAAAAAGTTTACGGTGATAAATACTGAGAAATGTAAGGTTTTGTTCTTTTAGATAATTTCCTATTCATTCCAATGTAACTGAAATGAGTCTGGGCGCATGAAGATAGACCACTTTGATGGGAAATTTCTTCCGGATTGTGTGACGCCGCAGCGTTTTTTCTACCCAATTGGGAAAGGTACCTGTTCCCCTTCAATTGGGAATTTTTTCGTGTCGCGATATCTCCAAATTGGGAATATTTCGTGTCGCAAAATCTCTAAAAAAATTTGGGAAAAGATTCAGTCACTTATTTGATGAATTGGGAATTTTTAAACTCATCTTATCTATCTTAAGGGGCTATATATTGCATCAAAAATCAATTCAAGTTCTATGTTACATGATCATGAAAGCTACCACAGTCTGCCAGTGACTGACAATATACATATCTAGACAATCATTTTTCAGCCATGGTACCTACACTCAATCTAGACATTCAGGGTTTATTCTAGGATTTGAATCAAGTGGGGGATCTGACCCCACCTACTAAAAAATTGGAGGATTTTGGAAAAAAATTGGGGGACAATAGAGTCAATTGCTATAAATGACTACATAAGCAAATTATTTTCTATGGTTTTCATTACTATGTAAGCCTTCATTAATGATCATAGAAACATTCTAATTACTTTTTTTATTACCTTTCTAAGTTATTCATACACTATTTATTCAGTTTGTTCCGGAAATGGGGAGTTTTAAAACATTAAGCTCATTTGGGGGTTGAACAATATTGGGTATGAATGTACATAAACAATAAACTTTCTTTGTTTCAAAACAATGTATCAGCACATATTCTTTATAAAAGGAAATGATATTTAAATCACAAGTTAATATTTTCTCTTTAAAATTAACCTTTTATCTACTACAATAGTTTCTTTATAAAAGAAATAACATTTGAGGATAAAAATATCGTCGGGGGCCGCCATTGTTCCAAACACTGACTCATAAAAAAAGAAATCAAGTGAATGCATGAACAACTATTGACTGAACGAAAATGCCTGGATATAAACAAATCCTGAATAAGTTTATTTAAAAAGTCGTTCACGAATGTAATGAAAAGTGAGTTGATTATGATGGGGGCCGACACTTCCAAATTCTAACCTTTCTCTGTTGAGCTCGTCGCCGTGGTCAATCCCGAACTACATCTAAAAAGTCTTTAAGTTTAGTTCGATTGCCAACTTTGTATAATTTTTTTCCGATAGTATTGTGCATTGTGGTTCATGATTAGCAGCTGCAATAAACATTTGCGAGAAAGTGGGAAAGTGAAAGTAGAAGGAGACTGGTCTCTATGCTGGAAATTTTTCACGGCAAAAATCGTTATAGAGCTCTATGAAATTGTATGTAAACCAGTCACAGTTAGGGTAGACTGGTATCCATCGTGATAGTAATTATTTGTAAACCAGTCTATGGTTTCAAACTGTTTGAGTTGCGTCCCTTTGAAAAAGTGTTTATCTTTTGCGGGAAATCGAAAACCTCATAACTATTGATTGGATTGTACGCAGTTAAATGTTTTTACCCCTGCAGACGTTATATCGTTTGTTTACTTTCTGCATGATGATTTACGGCGTATTTAAAGGCCAAGCGATTTCAAAAGGCAAGTCTATGCAAAATTAATGTATTCGCGATTGGGAACGGCACAAACGGTAGATTTGGAGATTGGGAAACGGCCGATCGTCACTTTGGGAGAAAACCGGTGATTGAATTGGGATGAAGCCGATAGCCATTGGGAAACCTTCCGTTTAACGGCACTAGTTAAAGAAGGAAAAAAACGCTTTTGATCTGGGTTTCGGTTACAATTCCTTCCTATTCATTGCAATGGAGCAGGTGCTGGAATGATTCATTCCAGCAAGTTTAGCATACTCAAACTTCAAAATAAAGCTATGGAATGTACAGAGTGTCCCAAAAAAAAACGGAACCCATTTTTGAAAGTACATTTCTCATGTATCAAGTAATATTTCTCCACCAAATTTACATATGCAATAGCAACGACAGTTTTCTATTAGCAGTGAAAATTTGGTTGAAAAAATGATGATTAGTTTTGAAAATATTGACATTCAAATGAATATACCCGAAAACCATTTTAACACGATATCGATCTTTTCGTTTTGCAGCGCGCGCCTACACTCATTGAATAAATTGACGCAATACAATTGGTTCATCGATTCAATACAATACAAAAATGTTTTTGAAACAATGTATTAATAATAGTGCATTTTCATTTCATCTTTTTTGCTAATAAATAAACTGTTAATGCTGCGAACTGCGATGTAACTAAAATGAATACAAACAAAATATCCAAGTGCATCACAGACTCATGAATATTAATCATAGGCACTTATTTTACTTCTGACCAACATGCCGGTCACCGCCCAATTGAAAAGTATTACGGGTTTCATTTGACCTGACACTGACCTTTAAGCAAAACACAAATAACACAAAATTCACCAAAAAGAATTAAATCATAGTCCACAGAAATGTGTGCAAGAAAATTAAGACTGGACTAATTTTAGGAAACATATCAAACTTGTAATTTATGAAAATAAAAGTTAAAACTGCGCCAGGTGCATTGAATCAATTCAAACAACCACCCTATGGACTCAATTTTAACGTACAGAACGTGTACACTGTACATATTTAAAATCTTTGAGAAAATCGGTACATACATGTACAACGGTACAGGATTCAACAGCTGTTCGTTAGTGCGCTTTCACGAATAAACAAGACGCAAAAATCAATATCATGTCAGATCGTTTTTTTAGTGTCATTATTAATTTGCTCATAACTTTTGAACCGATGCATATTTTTAAGTGAAATTTGGAACACAAATGCAAAAATAATGTATCTTTAGTACTGCAAATTCAAAATTAGATGTTATGATTACGCTTTTAAATATTTGACTTTGAATTAGGGTTCCGTTTTTTTTTTGGACACTCTGTAGTAAGAATGTTACCTGACAACAGGTTAACTATTTTTCTGTCAATCCAACATAGTTTTATGTTGAAATCACTTTCAATTAAAGTTCAATTCAAATTTGAAGCTGAGTACCCATTCATTTTATTCAACTTAGACTTGAATTTTGCATTGGATAAAAATATTGATAATAATTCTTGTTGATACTTTTTAACCGAATTTGTGCCATGGAATATCTTTTTATGGGATTCACATCTGATTAGATATGTTGGTATTCAAAAATTTATGCAAGAAAATGTGTTTTCCAATTTTTTGTCTTGCTCCATAGGAAGGAATAGGGCGGATTCGTAGCCACAAACCAATACCCATCATCAAGTTTGTGGCTACGATATCGCAGCTAGTCTAACCCATATGCCCCAAAACTTTGGTTTCTCGACACCGAAACATTTCACCGCAATTTGACTTTTTGCTCTTTTCTTTCAATTTCGCTATTGACCGATCGGGCAAGATTGCCCGATTAGGCACTATTGCCCGATCGGGAAATTTCACCAGCCTGCTAAAACGCCCATTCTCAATAAAACGGAACATTCCGGAGAAAGAAAAATCGAATAAATGAAAACTTAAATTTCAACAAATATCCATACCACTTTAAAAGTACACCTAAGCTGGATGATTTCCCAAAATACCGCGAACATCATCCACTGTATTTCAGAAAAAATCACCATTCAATCAGGGTACCAATTTTACAGGTAATGTATGTTTCTTTTGATAGTTATGCTTTTCTATTATCAATTGCTTATCTTGGAATAGTACTACATAGAAAAGGGCCAAGTTTGTTCATAGGAAAATTATCGGAAAGATCAAAAACACCAAAATATTAAAGAACTTTGATTTCAATTTTTAATTCAGCAACAAACAAATTGAACCTTTTTTTCATGACTGGAAAATCATGTCAAACTATTATCCCACTGTACTTTTAACTACAATTACAGTAACTATTCTATCTTTATAAACAAAAACTGCAACTTATATACAAGCGTAAACTGTCTAACAAATTAATAAACGCGTTTTCATTGCATTCATTGCAGGGTATTTCTGCACAATCACTATATGGTAACGTTTGTTTCAACTTTTTTTTCAATTTCTTTTCTTTTTGTTCTGTGTTTTGTAACGCTTGTTCTGTGTTTTGTAACGCATACATATCAACAGTTTTCTTGAATAATGTTTTTTAATAGGACTTAATCTAAATTTCCGTTTAAAACAATCATGTAACATTGTGTCCTTGTTTCTATAACTTGCGATTTTGATTCCATATTAATTGGTTAATGTACATTTTAAAGAAACATTATCAGAAAATATACCGCTTATGCGAACCGTCATATATTTATCAAGTAAACCTCTTTATCTGGTTGACATGAGTGGTAAATTGACTGTTTTTGTTTACATGAGCACTGACAAAAGCGTGGTAACGTAGGTTTCAGTTACATCGTGTTTTGAATGAATTCCTCTATCATGTCTTCATCATTTTTTTCAAGTCTGTACATTCGCTTGGATTTCCCCGAAGCTACAGGTGGGTTCACCTTGCATATGATTTGCGATTTCTTTCGCCAAACACTGTCTTCTTTACTTGGCCACTGAAACAGACCCTTTCGTTTCTGCATAAAGTTAACGTTATACTCATAACCTTCGACGTCATCGTCTATTTCCAATATCTGTCCAATGTACCAGTTCTCCTCATATAGCACAGCAATGTAATCACCAGTTTCATATGTTGAAATAGGAATTGACGGATTCTCATTGTGGGTCTTATCTGCACTTTTCCCTTCCATTTTTATGACGTTCCATGAATCGCATATTTGACCCAAAAGACACATCTCGCAATAGCAGGACATATTTCTAGTACAGAAACTCCCATTGGGGTCTAATCGGACAGCGTGGAGCTGAAGTGTTCCCTTTATAGGCGCCAATTCCACATTCTGGAGCGAATGGGATCTCATCTCGCACTCAGCCTTGTTGACGAACAGAAATGTCACTCCTTTCATGTTAGATTCACTTGCCCATTTCATAAAATCGTCTGCGTCCTGAATTGTGCACTTTCCCGAACGAACGGCTTCGTCAGCGAGTCGCTTTACTGTGCCTCCTAGACCATCACAAACATTTTTACCATGGCCGCTTTCATAATAGTTCCAAGTCGCAGGGCAACCGAAACGTTCTTCGTGGTTGAGGATTGTGTCGAATATATATCTGTTTCTGTACTGCGAAGTTGGACTGTCTGTCCAGTAGTGCACGTATTGTATTTCGGTACATTCAGGTAAGTTGATGGTTGTAAACAGCTTCTCTATTATAGCCAATACAGTACCAGCGGAATGTGACATGGTATCGGAGACTGCAACATAACTTTTGTGTTGAAGTTTTCCTTCATTATCTCGGAAGTATATGACCATGGGATGAAGGGTTACTTGTGTTGCATTCCAATAAGCAGACTGTATTTCGTCTGCTGTTTTGCAGGAATAATTCTCCGCGAAATCCATATGTATCACTATTTCATTGTGTGGAAGTGCCTCTTTCAGAACTCGAGTTTGCTTGTATTGATTTCTCATGATTGCATAATGTGTTTCAAACGTAGAGACTTCTTTCACCCATTCTTCGTAAAAGGCATCTCTTTCTTGTGTTTCACTGACTATCTTCATCTTTTTCTTCTGATTTTCTAGGGTAACTCTCTTCCATCGAATGTACACAACAATCTCTGGTAGCAAGTCCTTGTCAATCTGTGCTCCATTCTGAACGAAAGTTTCTGGATTTTGAGGAACGTCTATTCCAACCTTCTTCATCATTTGTAATTTCAATGCCATGTTTTGGTGTTTGGTACAGAGACAAACATTCCTACTGAGACAGCTAGTAAGGAGGACATGTTTTGGCCGCATTCTACAAAAGGTGGATAGAGATAATTTGCTCTCAGGGTTTTCAGCAAGGTATTTTTGATGAAGATTTGCCATGTAGTTGGTGAGAATGTGAGTATGGCGCTTTCCATCAGACGTATTTTTTGCGTCTTTCTTCCCCGGCTGAACTCTGCTATTATCCTCTCTTTCTAGGAATCTTTCAACATTATCTTTCATCTGCACCATTTTCCTTCGCCTTTTAATCTTTTTAAAGTCTATACCTTGTTTAATGGCTCTTGCTAACTTGTGTCTATTGATTTGAAGTTCTCTTGATACTCTTGTGATGCACTTGTACTTTTTTATCACCCCATTTGCTTCAGAATGATATATCCTATTTCTCATATTCAAATCCAAATGACTAGCTTGATCCCTCATATGACGAACTATTATATTTCCAAATAATAGTTGTTTTTTGACATTGTCATTCTTAATGCGATTTAACTTCAAAAACATGGCAGTTTGTCTTCTAGGAGTTTGATCCTGTTTCTGTTTTGACAGCCTTTGTAGCTTTCTTTGTAATGTTTTAACCTTTCTCTTAGCCAGAACATTTTCCTGTTGTAACTGTTTCAGCTTTGCCTTTGTCTCAGATAGCGCTTTCGCTACTCGCCTCTTTGGTCCATTCCTGCGATTTGGGATTTTGACAATTAATCTCCCGAAATCTGTATCCTGACTGCTATATCCACTTGTACTTGGATTTAAATCAACTTGATTTCTTTGTTTGTCTTGCTCTTGGATTTTTTTCTGAGCCAATCTGTGTTTTCTAACTCTCTTGTTAATATCTTCATTTCTTTTCTTGCGCTCCGACACAGAGAGTTCAGAAACAGGTTTGTAGTATTTCAGTTGCATTCTACGCTCTTTCAGTAAGAAGGCTTCGCCTGCCTCGTTCTTTTTTCGCTCACGATAGCGTCTCTGTATCTCTGCTCGCGACAAAGGCATCCTGAAACATACGTTACAGAACCTGGGTGAATATAAAAGCGTTTACATTTTCAAACAGGTGCTACGTAGTTCTTATCAGCGTGTTTACTAGTTTGCTATATTGACATGTTTTACCAAAAGTAATAAATTACCACGTTAGCCTTGTACGATTATTAGAAAGCTAAAGTTAAAAAAGTTTCACAAATTAAAGTTTTGGACAGTCGAGATATCGCTTTGTTGCTTTAAAAAGAACACTAAATAATTGGCAGAATTTGTTTATAACTAGTGAATTTATGTTTATAAAGCTATTTATTTGCTGTTTACTCGTGTATAATAGACGACCAAAGTTAAACTGGAATGTTTCTTATGTGAAACATACGTTACATAATGTAACGTATGTTTCGGAATGTTTGGAAGCTTCATTTAAAGTACGACAAATATTGGGTACGAATCCTTTGTATTCTAAACAATAATCAACCACTACTGTCTGAAAAAATATTATTTTACACGATTTAAATATTCAAAATAATGATGAAAAGACAATCTTACCGGATACATGCGAGGCTACATCGACGTTCAAATCTTTTTGTTCATATTTGACCTTCAGCGGCATCACAACTTGACACACGTGTTTATATGGATAACATATGACGTCTTACAAAAATAAAAGAATTGCGAATTCGACCACATGACGATGTCACTGTCGTCTCGGTAATAAAACATGATTAGTCAAGTCACGTATGTTTCATCACGTATGTTTCGTTCGATATTTTGAAACGTCCTGGAAATGTTGTGATTGCAGTATAAACCCATTTCCCTTGTAAATTAAAATAGCCTATATAGCGCTACTTATGAGCTTTTCAAAGCTACTTTTCCTACAATTCCCGTAGATAAAACCGTTGTAATGTTTGTTTCAATTTGATATTAGAAAAATAGGTCTATAAACCTATTGGTGATTTCTTTCAAATTAAGATTCTTAAATTGAAAGCATACATTATTAACTTGACAATTATCTTTTACTATGTTGATTAAACATGAAATATGGCGTTTTAATAAAATTGCATAGTAATTCAGAGGTAGATATACTATCCAATTATTCACAAAAGGAAATTTCCGGAATTTGGCGACATTAACTCTTTCGCTGCCAAATTTCCTGGAATTGTGCTTTTTCCAGTGCCAATTTTTTTTAAACTTCATAACAGGGCTTATCAGTTTGTACTATAGTAAAATCATTATTTAGTGAATTTTAAGCTGAAACCCTCAGGAATAATTGCACATAAACTATTCTTTTGAATAGCATACTTTTTATCAGGTAGTTTGATCAGATGACCCTGACCTTGACCTTAATGACCTAATTAAGCTATTGTTTTGAAGTCGCCAAAAGGCGACATTGGCAGTCTCCTAGGAGGTCGCCAAAAGGCGACATTGGCAGCGAAAGAGTTAATTGAAATATAAATAAATCGACATGGAATTTTTTTTTACAAATTTGAAAGTTTTTTCACAAACTTCATATGACGATCTCTCGAAGAAACCAAATCTGGCTCTTATAAAGATGATAAGATAATCTGGGCACAAGTTTGAAACTGAATATTTTAAATGGCGACAGTAACGTACGTTTCATTTTGGGACCAATATGATCCACAAAGATATTTTAGACATATTTTGGGGAAAATGAAATTTGGCTTAATGCATCTGATCGGTGTGCAGTTTTAAATGACAAATATGTGTAGAAATATATTGAGATTTTTGTTTTAAACCATGGAACACCGAATGTTCCGTTTTATTGAGAATGGGCAAAAAGAGAAAGTTTAGACGTGACGCGAAAACACATTACATTTGTCCACAACACATTCTATTTACCAATAAAATTGGTTTGTTTGCATTTCTTATATTGTAAAATATTTTACAAAACGTTTACCTACCCGTTTGTCTTAATTTGTGGTGATTTGTTCAACTTTTTCGTCGCCTTTGTTGCTAAATCGATTTTTGTTTACTGCTTGTCGGTGTTGTAAAAAATCAAGCGCTTGTCGTGAAGTTCACTTAGCAGGCCTACCCCCCCCCCCCCCCCCCTCCCTCGCCCTAATCGCTTTGTAGGCATACCAGTCAATTACCTTTCACATTTAGATAGCAATCCCGATTGTCATCCATATGATTTCGTTTTGTCCAAATTAACCAAAATAGTTTCATAGAATTTAAAATATGAGCAATCGAAAAAGGGGGGGGGGGGGGGGGGGGGCGAACTAGCACCGGTCTCCCCGTTTACCAATTACATACATAATTATATCGTATTCCATTCGACAAATTTAAGAAATGTCGAAAAAAATATCAAGACAGTATACCATCCTTAAATATTTCTTAGCTTAGTAGGCCTACTTATACGTTATTTAGTAGGTCAAAAACTAAGTCTCGGTTGGCAAAAGTTTATTCGTATGTTTTTGAAACGGAGCTATATGCTATCTTTCATAAGACATTCTCACCGGTGGTGAACTCGGCAAAAGCGAGGGACGTTTTTCGCTACAACAAAGTACATTATATTTTGCGTTTAAATGTGAGTTTAAAGATCTGATTGGATAGTTTTTCTAATTAGTAACAATGAATTTGTTCTAAAAATAGACCGGGTTTATAGATATGTATTGACAAACCGTCTATGTTGTTATAAAATCTCGTAACTACGGCTTTATCGAAGCCGTAGTTACGATATCTTATAACAACACCGACGGAATACTAAGATCGCAAAAAAAAACCCGTCCCACGCTTTGGTCTAGTTCACAACCAGTGATTATACGACGATACTACATGCACCTAGATAAAGAGTATAGGACAAAACCACATGGACAAAGTCCCACAGGACAAAACAGCTAGAAAAAAAAAAAAAAAAAAAAAAAAAAAAAAAAAAACTTGGACAGAAACTGGGTGTTCGTAGTTTGAACGCCAAGGTCATTAATATTAAAGATTACTTTCAAATATTCACAAAAAAAGATTTTTTCATAACTATGTCCACTTTCCAGTTAAGGGCATGGGGTTTATCTAGGGGGGTTTGTCCATAGGATTTTATCCGTAGCCTACACCATAACTGGGGGTAGTGGGGCTTAAACCTTAATGTTTCATATGTATGGTCTTGTCTTGTTAAGCCTGGTTTCTCCTTTTCTGTCGACATTTTCTTAACCAAAATCAAGCAAAAACAAAAGTTTGGACTTACACGAAAAAGATGTGAAATTATATACACCAATGTCTATACAGCCCATCACCATTTAAACTTATCCTTAACACGTTCCAAAACTGTGACGCCTTTGACGCCCTTTTACACAAAACATAGTGGAAAATGAGAAAATTGCTATAAAAACACCAAAAACGTAAAATCCCCGCTTGAAATTGTCGTCTGCAACACATTTTGATTTGAACAATGTAAAACTTTGCCGTCTGGTAATGGGTTAAACTTATCATAAACCCTTCCTGAAACAAACTGTAATGTTGAGCATGATAAAATGGTATTGAAAAAAAAAACAAAAAAAAAAAAACGGCGCTTTCCAATATAAAATTCGAAACTGCAGCTTGTTGTAAGCTGCACTTTTCTTACGATTTTTTTGTTGGGAAAAAAAAAAAAAAAAAAAAAAAAAAAACGAAATATGGATAATCTCATGGCAAACACTTTTGTATTGATATGCTATTTTTTTCTTCAAATTGTCATATTTAGATCAGCACCAAATTTGTTGTCTAAAGCGGCCTTCAAAATTGAAAAGCCCAATTTTTTGCCGTTTTGTGAAAACTATCATAAAATGTCACAAGTACATTACACGTTGATCCCTATTTACACTATTTTGAACTGAACAATTCGTGTTTCTTTTAACCATTTTCTAAACAAGACCTGGTTTTGACGTTCCTGATATAAAATGTTTGGGAAAACATTGAAACAAAAGAAGAAACTGCTGATAACCAGCAGTTTCTCCTTTTGTTTCAATGTTTTCTTTGCCATATTTTACACAAATTCTATCTTTAATTAATTCAATTTCGTTATTTGTGGCAGTTTTTAAAGAGGATCACCCTAACATTTTGCCGTTTAGGAAAGGCTTAAAAATGTAACATCATATGACGCGTTACGTCAGAGGTAGTTTTGAAACACTTTCCACAAATGTCACATTTATAAGGCTTATTACCAGTATGTATTCTTGTGTGTGTGGTTAAGTTACCACAATGGGAAAACCCCTTACCACAAACGTCACATTTATATGGCCTCTCATCAGCATGTATTCTCGCGTGTATCGCAAGTGTACCAGACTCTGTAAAACATTTTCCACAAATGCTACATCGATATGGCTTCTCCCCAGTATGTATTCTTGTGTGTTTCACTAAGTTGGATGACTGAGTAAACCCCTTTCCACAAATGTCACATTTGTATGGTTTCTCACCAGTATGTATTCTCGCATGTGTCGCCAGGGAATCAGACCGCGTGAAACATTTTCCACAAATGTCACATTTGTGTGGCTTTTCACCAGTATGTATTATTTTGTGTTGTATTAAGGTACCAGACCGTGTGAATCCCTTTCTACAAATGTTACATTTATATGGCTTCTCAGCAGTATGTATTCTCGCGTGTGTCGCCAGGGAACAAGACTGTGTGAAGCATTTTCCGCAAATGTAACATTTGTGTGGCTTCTCACCAGTATGTATTATTTTGTGTTGTATTAAGTGACCAGATTGTGTAAATCCCTTTCCACAAATGTCACATTTATATGGCTTCTCACCAGTATGTATCCTTGTGTGTGTTGTAAGTGCATGATTCTCTGTGAAACATTTTCCACAAATGTCACATTTGTGTGGCTTTTCACCAGTATGTATTTTTGTGTGTGTTGTTAAGTAACTAGAATGAGTAAATCCCTTTCCACAAATGTCACATTTATACAACTTATCACTGCAATGTACTTTCTTGTGAGAATACAAAGTAGAGCTTGCTGTAAAACATTTTCCACAAATGTCACATTGATACAGCTTCTCACCAGTATGTATTCTTGTGTGTTTTCGAAGCTTGGAGAGATATCTGAATTCTTTTCCACAAAATTCACATCGACGGTGTGTCTGGTCTGCATCTTTTCTTGCAGTTTTTTCTCCGTACGTCCTTTCAGCTTGATCAGCGTTCTTTCTTTCATACATTTTCTGTCCATTTACACGCTTGTCGTCATCACAATTATACATTGTACTACTTTTAGGCGAACATAATGAAACTGAAGAATGATTAGATCAATCATCGAACTTATAGACTTGTACTTGTACTCTCATTTTTTGGTTTCTATGTCTCACTGCTGCACCGTTGTCATCTATTTTAAGTTCAAGTAATACTTAAACTGGTTTTATACAATATATTTACAACTGGTAGTACCTGGTAAACCGCGTCCATTCATTAATTAGTATACACAGCCGATGAAAAGCCTCGACCAATCAGAGCTGATCGTTTACCGTCATGATTTTGATCGTGGAGATTAGCTGTTACGGCCTTAAATCCGTGGTAAATTTCAAGGGCGGTTACCAGTCTACTAGTAACTGAATATCATCTCAATGTTCCGATTCATACGTATAGTTCTATATCCACCTTTCTGTGTGTTTGTGTTGTTGATTCTGTAACGATAACGAATATTTGACAATTAGAAAGAAAAAAACAAACAAAATCAAAGAGAATGTTCGAATCATATGGAACAAACGGACAAAAATATGAATTTATAATTGAATGAAAAAATATTGATAGACCAGTCAAATGAATTATTGAATGAATGCGCGTAAGTGAATGTTATCGCTACTTTTCCCCGAAAACCTCGTAACTGCAGCTTAAAACAAGCTGCAGTTACGAGGTTTTCGTTGGAAAGCGATGATATTCAATCTTAAATTATCTGTCTTTAGAAAACAATATAAGAGTAAGTGGGTTATTGCACAATTTTCTACCTTAAGCGGGCAAATTTGTCCGTAATCGGTACCCATCTCATGATGCACAATCTCCACCGCGATATTTATGAAATAAACCCAATTACCAGAAATTAGTTCCTCCTGGTAACGCAAAATATAACGGCTTTGGAAAACGTTACGGAAAATGAAGTAATTGCTTGTGACAAGCGGTTTCTTCATTTCGCACAATATTTTCTGTACAAATAGGCCTAGACCAAAAACTAAAAGTTCTGTCGCTTGCAATTTTCGTCTGCAGCATCTTTCAAATTAGAACAGTCTAAAGTTTTGTCGTCTGGTAATGAGTTAAGGTAGTATACCCCTACTGAGATTTGCGCCGCGTTGGAATCATTTGGTCGGAGTCGAAAGCATTCGGAGTTGGAACTTTCCAGCGCCGGATGTTAACGACCGAGTCTGAAAAAGTTCAGATACGTAACGACGACGCTCGCAAAAAATCCGTTGTTTTATGAATATCAAAATGATTACATTACGGGTATTGTATCTTTTAAAACAAAACATACCTTAATACGAAAAACAAAAACCAACAGATGACTCTATACAATCCTATACATATGAGCAGGTTCGGTTACTTCGATATAACGATGTCAAGTTCACCAGTAATTTGTGAAATTTCTTAGAGAACATTGATTATTTTAACCAGAAATGTTGTCATTTATCGGATCGACCCGGAAACTAAGAAAGGTGTTAAAGTGATGATTAAGTTTTTACTTCTGCTCAAACGACGTGCTAAAATGGGTTTGTTTCTCGGTGTCAAAGCAAATTTAAAGATTTAATCGTTGTTTCTAAAACAAGGAAGTGTCAAATTTTTATTAGTGTCGATAATGACAATTTAGGTATGCAATCCCTCATTAACACCACAGAGCTAGAGCCGAAATTTGAAAAGTGCCAGTAATTGCTGAACTATGTGGCATTTCCATTCCAAATACAAACATAAGCATTTTGTATGGTTTAGAATTTCGAGTAAATGCTTACTTATGGAAATATCTGGCAAACATGTTCAAAATTACCTACCTTGCATATTAATATAGAGTAATATAACATTTTGTAAATTATTTTTCTTCTTGAAGCATACTCTTGAAATCAAACACAACGAATCAACTTATGTGAAGTGTATTTACAAACGTGTGTAATTTGATGCATTTCGTATGGCTAGAAAGTGGTATTTAATGAGGGACTGTAAACCTTAAAGGCCATAATATTGATCACAAAGAATGGGTTGCAACAAGGGTTCAAAAATAGACTTTCTTTAAATTCTGTGAATTGATAGGGTTACATAATATCTTTAATTTGTATGTGTAAAAAGTCTGATGAGGGCTTATTTTTGGAGATAATGAGTAACAAAGTGGGTGGGGTAAATTGACATGAGAAGCAAATTTTTACTTTGAAGTTAAATAACTTTTTCTATATGGATCAGATCAAAATGAAATTTTGCATATATTTTCAATGTATTAGGGACAGAAGATTTTTGGAATCAGTAATCATGTATATCGGTTTTTTGATTTTCTGTATTCGTCCTTCTGTCAATCTCAGATTTTGCTTATTTTTGATGTACTAACTTTACGAAACTATCTCTACAGTTTTTACTTATGTTTGAATTGACATGATATTTTGTGAACATGATCCTATATGATGTTACTAATTAATAGTAAACTTTGAGTCAATTTCAGTGCATAGAATTATAGTTATTTGACCTTGACCTTCAAATGTTATTCTAAAAAGTCACTTTTTATAATTTTCAGCTATATCTTGATATAAAAATATGTTAATAAAGTAAATTTAAATAAATAAAGTCACAGGTATAAATTCTAGCTGTTTTAAGTTTGTTCAATGCCAATTTCAAAGTTGACATTGACCTTGACATACAGAATAATAATGACTATTGAAAAGGAAATTGTCCACTTGCTCCTTCAAAAGTCCTTGCTTTAATGTGCGCAAAAGTCAGTTTCAATCGTGAAGTTTCCACTGAACTAAGTAATTACAACTAAGATATTATGAAAATAACCATATTTCTTTAAATCTCACTTCATACACCAATTTTCATGCAAAATTTTAGCCTAAAATCTTAAAATTTATTATTTTTGAATAACCTTTGAAGGTCAAGGTCAAATAACGTTGGTTCTATGGATTGGCTTTGACCCAAAGTTTATTATTATTTAGTTACATTATAAAGAATCATGTTCACAAAATATCATGTCAATCCGTAGAAAAATAAAGGATGTAGAGATAGTTTCGTAAAGTCAGTACATCAAAAATAAGCAAAATCTGAGATTGCCAGAAGGACGAATACAGAAAATCAACAAACTGATATACATGATTAATGATTCCATAAATCTTCTGTCATTAGTACATTGAAAGTACCTGCAAAATTTCAATTCGATCGGGTCTAAATAGAAAAAAGTTATTTAACTTCAAAGCGAAAATTTGCTTCTCATATCAATTTACCCCACCCACTTTGTTACTCATTATCTCCAAGAATAAGCACTCATCAGATTTTTTACACCTACAAATTAAAGATATTATGTAACCCTATCAATTCACAGAATTTAAAGAAAATCTATTTTTGAACAAAAAGATTCTACTACCGGTTCGATATTGATGTTGATAAGAGATGAAGACCGAAATGTGCAGAATTAAGGGATTTATACATGTACGATATATTATATACCGATTTTTGTTTCCAAATTTACAGTTATTGTAGTTTATATTTGAACCAATCGAACTTCAACATTGAAAAATTAAAATCACTTGTAATTGCCGTCTGCAACATATTTGAATTTGGACAAGTCTAAAGTATTGCCGTTTGGTAATGGATTAGTTAAACTGCAATTTTGTGCTGACAATTCTGGATCTACGTTGGTCTAAAATGCCCTACGTACGGCTCAGTCATACACCGGCTCTGGTTCACATTCCTACATACTTTAGACACCTTATATAAACGGGGGAGGGGGGGGGGGGGCTAATCAGTGGCGGATTCAGAAGGGGTCCAGGGGGTTCTTGTTCTTGTTCCTAATCAAGGTTTAATTGTAGCGTCTACTGATTGGTTCATATACGCGTCATTGTTAGGTATAAATTGGTGATTTTGTAATTAGAATTCAATATTGTTTAAAATTCGACAATAAAAAATCGACATCAAGTGATTTTATGTGTTTTTTGTATTTTGTACAGTCCCTTAACGGTAATATTATGGTTTGTTATTTATTCTTTTAACCCTTTCCTTAACAATGATATTTTTGACAGTTATTACTAGATTTATTATAAAACGAATACTGTTTTTGATGGAATATTCTGCTGGCAACAAAATGTAAGTCCTGTTTTACCCAGATAATTATATGATATCTTTTATGCCAGGGATGCACATGAAAGTACAGTCTGGTTTACCTACCACTTACTGGTGGTGAACTCGGCCGAAGCGAGGGACGTTTTTCGCTACAACAAGGTACAGATATTTTGCGTTTAAGGGGGAATGCTCCAGGTTCCTAAATTTGTTCCCAATAATAGAATTTATTTATATTTTGTATGTTGAAATTACATCTTATTACCAATTGAAAAATGAAATAAAAATGTATGGTCAGCGATCTTGTTTGAATTTTATAGGCGTTCGTATCACATACCCCTACATCGAAAAAATGCACAATTTCTTGCACCTGTCCAAGGTCACTAAAATGCTAATAAAATGCTGTATATTCATCGTTTAGTCCCGAAAACGGATTTAAAGTAACGTCTTACGTTTAATAAGAACAGAAAACCCAAAATAAGTGCTATTATAAACGCGTAAATGTATAAAACAGCATGCTCGCGTGTTCGATTAGATCACGGAACCTGGAGATGTCAAAATTTGCATTTTTTGGCAATATTTCAAGTTCCACATAATAGAATTTGATAAAACTCCCTCATTGTATAAAGCAACATGTCCTGGTAATAATTCAAAAAGAAAATATATAGGTCAGCGCACTTATTAGTATATTACAGCAATTTTATCAGCTACACATGAATAAAATGACGCAAAACAGTGGTAACTGCATACAGATTTACGACTGTCTTGCTCTAAATAATCGATTTCCATCTTGAGGAAATCAGTTTCGCATAATAAATACACTTTTACACTTTGGTAAATTGTAATGATGTGTTATATTATTGAAAATATGGTAGCGAAACATATTGGTACGAAACATTTAATTTACTACAGTAA